>JAODAL010009833.1:0-108421 GCA_025379985.1 Phyllomedusa bahiana
CTTATCCCACGTTAACAACTAAATAAAACCTTCCTTACTCTCCTCCCCTTTCCTTTCCTTATCTCCTTGACTTCTCTTTTTTCGTGCACCTTGGTGGAGGCGAAAAGAACTTCCTCCTTAACTTTTGTCAGAAACATTTAACCTCTTCCCTCCCCGTCTCTTGTGCACTAACCCTTGTCTGCCCTTACCCTAGCCCAGAGTAGACATCCCTTCAGATCCCTGAATTACGGTAGGACAAAACCATTAACAAGAAAACAGATTAGTATAGAGTCTTAACCCGTTCAATAGCGGTGCTGCCTTTCCCAACCAGCGTGGCCCTCGATCCCCCACGGTGGACCTGCTAGGGTCAGCTGCTAGGAAAGGAGCCTCTCCATTCTAAACAATTAAACCGGTCCGAGGACCGAAACCTGGGCTTTCTCAACGTTTCCTTGGAGTCCGGTATTGTCCCAGTTGTTGGCGAAAGTCCTCTTGTTCCTGGGACGCTGTGGGCTTGTTAGCATACCGCTGGCTCCTCCGCTCTCTTTCTACTCTTTTCTCTTCCTGTTGCTCGTGGCGACCTTTCTTTCGGACGACAGTTTCCAGAAATTCCTCTGCTTCCTCCACCGTCTGGCATAGGATCGGTGTTCCTTGCTCTGGAAAGATTTTGAGTGTAGCCGGAAACTGAAGGTTGAATCGGATTTGTTTCTTGAATAAGGCTGTACAAATATTGGAGAACATTTTTCTCTTTCTGGCCACTTCAACTGAATAGTCCGCAAATAAAAGAAGCTTTTCTCCTTTATATGTCAGAGGCGATCTCTGTGAACGGTATGCTTGCAGGAGTTGGGCCTTTTCTGAATAGTCCAGGTATTTCACTATAACTGGTCTGGGTTGTGTTCTTGCGCCTTCTTTGGGTGGAGCTCTTGGTGGTCCAATTCTGTGAGCACGTTCGACTCTCAAAGGGCCCGCCAGACCTAGAGCTTCAGGAATGTGTTTAGCACAGATGTCTTGTAGGGTCTTTTGCTGGATCGATTCACTAAGGCCTATTATCCTTAGATTGTTCCTTCTGGAACGGTTCTCTAGATCTTCCACTTTATCTTGCAGGTATTCTGTTCTTTTAATCAGGCGATCCATGGTGCACCTTGCTCCCATAATGTCATCCTCTACCACCCCCATTCTCTCCTCCATTTCCTGGATTCGGCCTGACTGATTTTTCAATTCTCCATGCAGCACTGACACTGCTGAAGTCACTGCAGCTGTTACTGTTGCTGATAAGGTGGACTCAAAGGAGGCTAGTATGTCTGGAGCTAATAGTTTGGCCACTGCCTCAGCCATAGATTTGCATGTTATATTTAGACCAGGAATGACCTCCTCCAGGTCACATTCCTTAGCTTTGAGGCCCTGGGCTGCCGTTGACTGGTCATATGTATTTGCTGGAGCAGCCTGTGACCCGTTGTCGGATGGCACTGATGCATAGGCTTCTGCTTGTACCTTTTGATCGGTGCTGTCCTCCTCTGAATGGGGCTCTGAGCCTTCTGCTTCTGGTGCTGCATTAGGCTGCTGTCCGCGCCCGCTCCTCGTGGAGCGCGGAGGATCCGGCGCCATCTTGCTGGGCTGGCAGAGCGGTGTCCCAGGATTTCCGGGTTAATTAACTGTGCCGGAGCTCCCCGCTTCGCAATGCGGCGCTGCCTCCAAGTGGCGGAGTGCGCCCTGATGTCCCGACACTTACTGTGCCGCTATTATTGCCGGTATGTGGCGGGTGAGCCCGGGGGAGAGGCGAGCGGGGTCGGAGCCCTCACACGATGCTGCCGGCCATGCACGCGCCGGAACCGGAAGTGTGCCCATATAGTTTAATTAGGGCCATATATACAGCAATCAGAAAGGCAGAGGCTGACTGAGAGCTCCACCATCTGAGTGGTTGCAGACTATGCAAGTGCATTTACAGTCTACTGGCAGTCAAAAGTAGTTGATCAACTTGTAAGGGGGATAAATTGTATAATCTGTTGTCTCTGAATGGATATTTTGCATATACGAGACCACTCGTCATATGAAACAGTCACACAGCCATGGAATACTGTCATTGCCTTTGTGGGGCAAATGTAGTAATCCTGTGCTTATCCAGATTAAATGGAGATAGGGCAGTCTAGAAAGGCACCAAGTGGCTCCTGCTGTATTTAGCTGTATTTTGTCTTATGTTTTATCACCTATTAGTAATCATAATTTTTGGGTGTGTGATGTTGCCAGGCTGTGCTCTTTTTCAATCACGCCCTTTGTAAAAAGTAGCACAAAATAATGTCTAAAACACATTGTAAAAATTGTGGAAATCAAATAAACTGCAATAGCTACAATTAGTAAATATTCCCCACAACGTTTTTAAATAATGTTAAAGTAAGGGAATGTTCACGCAGCGTCTTTTCGGGTGTATTTGGCATATTTTGGTACAATTAAGCCAAAATATGCCCCAAACAATGTACAATAAGGTATCCATAGAACTTAATGTAAAATATACAGTCGTATAGGCATATACCCTAAAAGTACCACCTAGTGTGAATGCAACCACTAAACTTTAGCGCCTCTGTTGATATTTGCAAACACCAAGATTGCTGTAATTTTGTATATGAAAAAGTTAAGGATACTTGTTTATACAATTGTCTTCATTTAGTTGGACTATGTAGAAGAATAAGGATGAGCAATCCCAATGCTGGTTTACTCAAGACAACAAGCTACACAAGTTCACCAGCAGTCACATGAAAAGGCAAAACTAAATGTATCAATAAAAAGACTCACAGATTGATAATTTGGCAAATGGATAGCAGGCAGAAAAAGACACATGCACAATTTGGTGGAGATTTAGTGTGGGTAGACTTCAGGAACAGAAGAGTAATAACCATAACTGACCCTAATGCTGTCCCTGAAAACTTGCCCTATGACTGTCCCCTAAAATTTGAACTTCTATCCCTAATGTTAAGCCGAAAGTCTTTCCCTCGAATATGTCCCTCAGCTGCAACTGACCCTAATGCAGCAAGTGGTTTTAGGATCCAGTGAGTCCCATTCAGGCCTAACCAGAATCTAGAGAAACTCCAAATCCATCATTGTGAAAAACTACAAAGTACGAAACTAGACCAAACAAGACTAAGACAAGAAACAAAATGCTTTACCCTGAGACAACTGAGCTGACAAAAACAGGACGGAACAATCCAACACAGTAGGACTAGACAGGATCCAAACTTCTATACTCTGTGCAGACCGCCATTTTCAGTTGCATTTTATAGAGACTTACTGAGTTCAGTAGGTGCCTAGTTCAGCTGATAAGCAAGGATCCTGAGCAGCTACCATGCAAACACTCCAAAACAAACACAGACAACTGAAGACAGATATAACACAGAGACTCCTGCTCACCTAATAAGGTATTCATATACAGTTTCTGCTATTCATAACAAAACCTCCACTACAAACTGGTTACGGATAATAACATAATTGATAATCATCCTATTTTTTGTGAAAGACTTCTTCAAACCAGGGTGCAAATGGGGCAGGATTTGCACAATGGACATCCCCTGTGTTCCAAGGGAATTTCCTGGTGGTCTGTGGGTGCTGCTGGTGGTAAAGCCAAAATGTCCGAGATTTGGAAGATAAAAGGTTGAAAAGTATGATGGTAACTTGGACAACCAAGGGCTCCTTTACACAGCAAAGCTGTAGGCATGAAGCCTGTGTGTAAGCCAGTGTTGTCCCAGAAGCTGTAGACAAAGACAGAACTTGGGCCCTTATGCTGGATCTGCAACAGTGCCCCCAATTTACCATGTACTAGTTATAATACTAGTGTACTCTTATATGACATAGGGAGCTTTCGGCCCCCTCAAGCCCTGGAATTCCATGCAAATGCTACCATAGTACCCTCTACAACACAGCAGCATAAGTAATATGTATGGGCTGATAGACTGGCCCCACTGATAGACTGGCCCCACTTTCTTACTGGGAGCTGTCATCTGATGTATGATTGATGATTCAGGTCTGTTACATTGCATTCTGCTGTTCGGAAGTTTTGACATGAGTTGAAGAGTTAAGTGCCCCAATGATGTAGAAAAGAGTCAAGTGTTTTCTTAAACAGGTAATTATGCAGCAGTTACAGGGTTAACACTTTGTACAGCCAGTTCTGGTAAGATCTGTACTGCTGTCCAATAACAGAAGCTGACAAGGGAGCAGCTGTAACCATAGATAACGAAAATCTGCCAGTCTGTTAGCTGCTCTGTCTGTGAGAGAGTGAGAGTTTCAGAGAGAGAAGATCAACAAAGCTGCAAGAGAAACACACCCTTACTCTCTCTCAGGAACTTTCCTGCTAATCAGAGGTACAGCTGTGGGTGTGTACACCTGGGACTGAAACCTGTGGAAATCAGAGGGAGTTATCTGCTGTCTCATCGTAGTTAGAGGAGAAGTGTTAAACCGGCAGGAACATCATCTGTGACATCAGATGTTGACAGAAGGAAACCCCGTCCGAAACCGGTGATCGGAAATTGGCCAAGGAAAAACCCGGACCCGGTTAGCATGCACGCCAGACTGACAGAGACATTGGTTAGGCTACAGGCAGATTAGTTAGGGTCTTAACTAAAATCAGGCCTTACACGAACATTTCCAGTAATAACATTCGTGAGAGACTGTGGAACAAGTCCTAAACCGGTGTTGCCAATTTTTTTCATTGTTCTTCTTGGGGAGATCTTTAATTGGTTAATGGTACTCTGGAAATAGCGGGTACCCTTGTGCTACACCGCGAGCGTATCCCTGAAATATGCGTCCATACTACTGTTCCAATTACATAGGGTTTTAATGAGGTAAATAGCGGTCAGATTTTCTGAGTCCGCTGATAAGTAAAACATCGGTGAGTCCAGAGGATATAGTAAGGCGGCACATTGCATAACACAAGGGTTCTGGTATATGTCTACGTGTATGTGTTCTTGAGGTATCCGGATAATACCCCTTTATATTTAGGGTCCAGTAAAATGTTCGTTGGTCTGAATTGATGTTGGATTCATTTCTCTCATCTGAGACTTCACTGTATTCTGGGAAACCCACCTCAGTACATGGCTTACATTTGCATCATCATCCTATCATGTTGCCTTTCCATCCCCGTGTCGTGCCCATTGCCAAGTTATTTTGTCTCCTCCATTCTACACTTCCCATCAGATGAGCAACTTAAAGCTCCTGGGCCCTAGTGCAAAAAGTGAAATGGGTCCCCCAGCTGCCATGTGCCACTTACAATGCTCACTATGTGACAGAAGAGCTTTTGGAGCCCCCTCAGGCTGCAGGGCCCGGTAGCGACTGCTACCTCTGCACCCCCTATAGCTGCGCCCCTGCTTCCCATCACCCATCACTCAGACCCTCGCAGGCTTCCTCTCCTTCCAGTCCTTTCTGTAGCTGGCAATGATGCATTGGCTGCTGCTTGGAACTGCAGCCATAAAACATACCACTAACAAGTATCCATTTTGTTCCTTCTGTGAAACGGTTTCGCCTTTATGAAAATGAGCTTGTAATCTAAAATACAGCAATGCTTCACAACGCGCCCGGCAAGTCAATGCATTGTGTTCCCGGAATTCCTGAAAGCGGAGGGTTTATAATGTTGTATCATAACATTTACAGGATATTATTTCTACTACTGTTATTATTGTTATTATTATCATTTTCATTTGTTTTCAGCTGTGGCTGAGAAGAGGGGAGGTTATGCAACAATGTAACAAGTCATGTATCATTGTTAGTGTTAGGCCTCGTTCACACGGCTTATTCTGCCGCGTATTGGCGCCGTACTGCGCGCCGGATTTGCGCTTCAGTACGGCGCCAATCCGCGGCAGCAATTACGGTAATCCACTGCTCTCATAGAGAACAGTGGAATCCGTCGCTCCTCCCCGCTCGGCGAATCCGCCGCGGGGGGAGAAAGTGACATGCACATTATTTACGGCGCGTACGCGCCGTAAACAATGCATTGTCTATGGGGCCGGGAGCGGCGCCCCCGCCGCGCTCCGGCCCCGCCCCCGTCCCGCCCCTTATTCACGGCGGATTTGTGAGCTCAATACGGCGCACAAATCCGTCGGGAATAAGCCGTGTGAACACGGCCTTACACTTCAGATCAGTGTAAAATTTGACCTGAATCTAAGTGCTTTCACTTGATAGTTGTTAGTGATGAGCGATTACATTGACTATCGTCATCGGGTCGATAGTCGATATCGTCAATTATCAAGATGATTTCCGATAGTCGATAACAGATTATCGCCGATGACCATTAAAGTCTATGGGAGAGGAACAACACCTTCATTCTTACACCAAAACAGGGCTGGAGAAGCTGAAATTAACATCCACAACAGTCAAATGGATACGTGCTACATCTTAGGCAACACACTTGGGTTATAAAAGTCACAGAAAAAAAAAGTCACAGACCATTTACTATCCCTGTCTTGTACCACAGCCTGACCCTTAAACCTGCATCACCCACAAATTAAAAAGTGCCAGAAGGCAGTATGATTTGAACCACCATTTTAGTTGAACTGGACATTGACTATCCCTGTCCTGGGCCACAGCATACAGGTTGCATTAACCACTGAAGGACAGATTGGCGACGCTGTTGGTTACTGAGATTCACAGGGCCCTGACCCAGCGATGACAGGCCTGACGGTCCTGCAACTGACGATCCGCTGGCATGCGTGTTGTCACCAGCACTGGAAGGAGCACCTTCTCTCGTACCTCTACCTCCATGTCCTACCCCCTCTTTGCTCGCTTACCACCTGCATTTCGCTCTATGTTCAGAAAGATAAAAATTTAAGAAGGTATGAAAGAGTTTTGGAAAGTCTCTTATTAAAAGACGGCAAATCACAGCTATTCTTAAATCCCTCTAATTTCCTACAGCCAACTAGGATTAGAAACTGAATTGTTTCTAGCGAATCCCTGTGAAATGCGGTCTGGTGGAAGAACCATAAGACGAAATCAACAGTGTTCTTCCTTCAGTCCCAGGGATTTACAACTGCCCAGTAGGACTAGGAATTGATAGTTATCAACAAAATATCATACAAGTGCGCTATCTGCGCCAAACTGAGATGCACAGAGTGAAATAGAAGTATTAAAAAGTTATATGGATTAATATGGCGGCCTTCGCACCACTGACTACAGGCGTAATATACTAGGAAATATGTAGAACACAATATTCGTACAACTGAACTCTTTGCGCCAAACTGAGACGCACGTACTTCAGTAAAACTATTTAAAAGTTATAGGGATAAGTTAAGCCGGTTTTTGGGAACACTGACACGCAGTGATTGCAATAGAACTGAAAACACAAGGACAATTTCAACTGCTATCAGAGGTCTGCTGGCCAAAAAAGTGGTAGAAAACAATGTTTTTTCAATTCAAGGTCACAGAACACACTGGGCTGCACAATATCTCCCTTCGTTTCAAAAGCCTCTCCTGCTGCCGACCCCCCCCCCCCCCCACCCGCAGCCCCACGGCTGGACACACCAGTGGATATCCCTAAAACTTTCTCTCACTGAATAAGAAGTGAAATTCTGTAATCTAACTCTAATCTAAGCTGTAGGTGGGTGGTTTCTTGTATTAGAAGAGACTATCAGAGATGTTAGAACAGCTATTGGTTTAAACGCAGACAGACACGTCCTGCTGTGAAGTGTGATAGACAGAGTATGAGATCAAACAGGAAATGCAATTGCATAGATAAAACGAGGTCACGGGATTTTTGCAGCCAATGAGATCCATACACTACAAAGTGGTGACGTTGTACATCCTCCTCACCACCCTCTATCCTCAGAGCTGATTGGCTGGCCGCCAAAATGACAGGAAACGCTGAAAATGGCGCGATAGTAATAGATTATCTGTCAGATTGTCACCTAAAATATTGCGTGATCGGCAATTTCCGATCAGCCTAAAAATCGCGCCGATTTCAACTTTTGTCGCTCATCCCTAGTTATGTTCATTCAGGGACAGGGACAGGACAATGGGTAGGCGACCACCTAGGACGTTACTTTATCCTAGGAAGGAAGGGGGTGCAAGGAGGTATGGAGTGGGCTGAATTTTCCATGGAGGGGGGTACTGTATGCTTTATATACCTAGGACACCAGAATACCTTGTCCCAGTCCTGCCCAGGCACACCATCAGGGCTGTATTGGCAGCAGAGGCGTAGCTACAGGGGGTGCAGAGGTAGCAGTCGCAAACGGGCCCTGCAGACTGAGGGGGCCCAAATGCCCTTCTGCCGCATAAGGAGATACCAGCGGCACATGGTGGCTAGGGGCCCATTTCACTTTTTGCACTAGGGCCCCGGAGCTTCAAGTTACGCCTCTGATTGGCAAAGACCCCATCCTCTCTGACAGATTTAAGAAAAGGAGATAATCAATGGGACAATGGGTGGCATGGTGACCATTGTATACAAATCTCACTAGGCCCGGAGCTCAGTTCGCTTGAAAATGCGCAGTCAGTAAGCACTCTCTGTTCAGATTGTCAAGACCAAAAGATAGTAATTGATACATTGGATGCAATGCGTTACCATGGATACAAACAACACAGACACTGGGCCTCATGTATGAAAACTGTCCAGCAGTAAGACTGTCTTTGTTGTCCATAGCAACCAATCAGAGCCCATAGCAACCAATCAGAGCTCAAAGCGACCAATCAGAGCCCATAGCGACCAATCAGAGCCCATAGCAACCAATCAGGACCTATAGCAACAAATCAGGACCCATAGCAACCAATCAGGGCCCATAGCAACCAATCAGGGCCCATAGCAACAAATCAGGGCCCGAAGCAACCAATCAGGGCCCATAGCAACCAATCAGGGCCCATAGCAACCAATCAGGGCCCATAGCAACAAATAAGAGCTCATAGCAACCAATCAGAGCTCATTGCAACCAATCAGAGCTTATAGCAACCAATCAGAGCTCATAGCAACCAATCAG
Organism: Phyllomedusa bahiana; assembly: GCA_025379985.1. Taxonomy (NCBI): domain Eukaryota; kingdom Metazoa; phylum Chordata; class Amphibia; order Anura; family Hylidae; genus Phyllomedusa; species Phyllomedusa bahiana. The sequence goes on from JAODAL010009833.1 coordinate 8,916, forward strand.
AGCCCATAGCAACCAATCAGAGTCTATAGTAACCAATCAGAGCTCATAGCAACCAATAAGAGCTCACAGCAACCAATCAGAGCCCAGCATGCAACCAATCAAGTATAGGACCAATAGGAATCAAAGCAACCATAGCTAGCAACAATCAGAGCTCGCTTCACTTCTATGGTGCTTGAAATGAAGTGGCATGAGCTTGGTGTATGGGATCTGATTGGTTGTTATGAGCTCTGATTGGTTGCTATGGGTTCTGATTGGTTACTATGGGCTCTGATTAGTTGCTATGACTGCTGAATGGTTGCTATGGGTTCTGATTGGTTACTATGGTCTCTGATTGGTTGCTATGGTCTTTGATTGGTTACTATGGGCTCTGATTGGTTACTATTAGCTCTGATTGGTTGCTATGGGCAACAAGGACAGTTTTACTGCTAGACAGCTTTTATACATAAGGCCCTTTACGTGTAGTCAGGTTTGCAGCCATCTGTTACTCCACTCAAAAACAGGAGCAGACAAATAAGGGACAATAATTGTGCCAACATTTTGCTGCATTTCTTGGATGATTGCATTGCATGTTAAGCTACATATCAACATACGATTTTTTCTGGTTCAGTTTTCCCCATCACAAAACATGTGATGCATTGCGTGATTTGTGCATTGCATGATTTGCAATGTGGAAAAAAATTGCCACAAAAAATGCATTGAAAAACAGTCATGCCTTTTTTTTGGTACAGAAAAAAAAATGGGGAGAAATAAGCTACAAACTGCCCAAAAAAACACTTGACCCGAGACGTACAGCATGCTGGGTTTTGAAAAAACTGCAACTGACCCAAACCCCTTCTCAAAAAAAGCCACAAAAGGCGACAGGTATGAACGGGGCTGCACCAGTTTTCTGTCGTGCTTTGAGCAAAAAAAAAACAAAACCTGTGGTAGCCCTGTTCTATAGATGTACAGTACAGACCAAAAGTTTGGACACCCCTTCTCATTCCAAGAGTTTTCTGTATTTTCATGACTACTTTCATGACACTGGTCTAATGTCCATTTCTTGTGTTCTTTAGCCCAAACAAGTCTAGGAAACCACTGCTAAGGACAAGCAACAAGCAGAAGAGACTTGTTTGGGCTAAAGAACACAAGGAATGGACATTAGACCAGTGTCATGAAAGTAGTCATGAAAATACAGAAAACTCTTGGAATGAGAAGGTGTGTCCATACTTTTGGTCTGTACTGTATATTAGTTAAACAATACGTCATTATACATCATTATGCATGGATTACATATTCTATTAACCAAACAACTTAATTAAGTTTCCCCATAATTATCATACCAAAGCCCACCCTGATAAGTTTATTGGTTACTGTCAAATACACACACTTTTTAACTTTATTCTACATATATTCTATATGGTGGAGGTCTATTCTCCAATCAGATTGGAACCCTATATTTTAGTCTTACTTAAACACTTATCTTAGATACAAACTGCAGTTAACTACTGCTTAAAGGGGTTGTCCTGCTACAAAGATTAGCTTTCAACATGTAGGAAACACGAAATGAAGACGTTTTCCAAATATATTGCTTTGTTAATTTTTTTGTTGTTGAAGAACTACAAGTGATTTTATCACCTTCTGAGGGCTCTCTGGTTTCCCAAGTGACCGACCTGTGTACTTCTCCCCCCCCTGCTGTTTGTTCTGATAGCAGGGAGTGATGTCATCACACAGGTCGCACAGCACAGAACTTCGGACAGTGAGAGCTTGTTTGTTATCGATCTTTCATACAAAAGCCAGTAATTCCTGCTGTTTACTTTACCTCAGCGGCTTCCCTGGACCTGACAGCATGAGATTTATCTAATTAGCAGAAGTCTGAATACACTGAGCTCATTTACTAATTACAGACAGCTTGACCAGGAAGTGACAGAGTAAAGCAGCATTATTTAATTCATGCATCCTATGCAACTTTGAGATGAGACAACCCCTTTAATACTATATTTCCTGTCAAAGATCTGCAGACAGTCTGTGGTTTTCCCGTTTTACTTTGAATCAGTTTCTGGGCGTAAAGCCAAAAATCATAAAAAAAGGGAAGTGAATATAAAATAGGGAAGTATCCTTTTAGATAGAAATGTGTCAGCCAGCATAGCAACGTTAATTAAGTACACAGGATCAGCAGTATTGAATACTCACTTAAACAAAAAATGGAAGAAGTAGAACAAGATGGAAGTCTTAGCCATTTTGCCTCATTAAAAATTGCAAAATTGCATTTTCTTCTTCTTATGTTAGACTTTTTTGTAATACATTAGTTTTTTATGATAAAGGAGAAAACAGGTTTTTTAAAAAGGGGTTGTCTCATCTCAAAGTTTCATAGGATGCATGAATGAAATAATGCTGCTTTCCTCTGTCACTTCCTGGTCAAGCTGTCTGTAATAAGCATATGTGCTCCGTGTATTCAGACTTCTCTGTTTATTATATTTGTTAGTCTAGATTAGATAAATTACTTTCTACCAGGACAGGAGAAGCTGCTGAGCTAAAGTAAACAGTAATTTCTGTCTTTTGTCTGAAAGATCAGATAACACAAAGCTCTCATTGTCCGCCTCCACCTGTGTGATGACATCACTCCCTGCTATCAGATAGAACAAAAAGCAGGGGAGAAGGAGTGCACAGGTCGGTCACTTGGGAAACTAGAAATTCCTTTAGAAGGTGATAAAATCACTTGTAGCTCCTTAACAAAAAGAGATGAACAAAGCAATGTATTTGGAAAACTTCTTCATTTAGTGTTCCCTACATTTTGAAAGCTATTTTTTGTAGTGAGACAACCCCTTTAAGAAATCTGACAAAGGAAGAATTCAGCTGCCACTCATAGCATCCAGGACAAGGTAAGTATATAAAAAAACCTTCTTTATTTAGCTATGACAGTAAAAATCCACCCCAGTCTTCTTCCTGTAGAGTGTGGCTGCGGCTGCCAGCCGGTTCTCCCCTCCTGTAGCTGCAGAATTAGTTCCAGAACTTCTGTGCAGAAATAGATGTCGACTGCCCGGACGCTTATATTCAATGATAAGTCAGCATCTAGCTAAAAAAAAAACCACATGCGCTTTAAGCTAAATTTTTATAAGCGTGAAACTGTCTTTAAATGGATTTTTGGGGGCTTTTAAAAAATAAAATATTAGAAAAATCGAAATAGGACGATGGAGTCATTGTTGGATCTCATCACTTCAGATTGTATGAAAAGAAGAAGAAGTGCAGGAGACCCTTCTGCGTGCAGAGAGATCGCCGGGTCACGAGGGTCTGCGCCGTGTCTGCTGAGGACAAACGTCTCCACATGTGAATTTCACCATCACATTAAGGAGAACACAAATAACAACTAAAAGCCCTAAGCAACAAATAAGCCGTCAGCTGCGATCACTGTATCCAAAGCTCCATGTTCTCAAAGCTTCCAAACAATTAATCCACTGCTGATAATTACAGCCATGGAAGGACGGTGACGTCATCTGTAAGGCTTAACAGGTGAGTCTCCTGCTGGGCCCATGAGCATGGCAGACATGGAGATGCTTTTCAACTGCATGTGCATCCTTAGGAGAGGTAGAAAGGCAGAGAGAGAGGCAAAGAGTCAGAGGCAGTGTCTAAGAGTAGCTGCAGCTATAGGGTGGCCCCCAGAATCAACTCCACTATAGATTGCCAATCACTGCATGCACCTCACTACTACATGTAAGAGCAGTACAGGATATGTAGTACCACAGTGTACTGTAGAGAGGCGCTATAGACCACCAATCACTGCATGCACTGCACTAATACATGTAAGAGCAGTACAGGATATGTAGTACCACAGTGTACTGTAGAGAGGCGCTATAGACCACCAATCACTGCATGCACTGCACTAATACATGTAAGAGCAGTACAGGATATGTAGTACCGCACTGTACTGTAGAGAAGCGCTATAGACTGCCAATCACTGCCTGCACCTCACTAATACATGTAAGAGCAGTACAGGACATGTAGTATCGCACTGTACTGTAGAGATGTGCTATAGACCACCAATCACTCCATGCACATCACTTATACATGTAATATCAGTACAGGACATGTATTATCGCACTGTACTGTAGAGAGGTGCTATAGACCACCAATCACTGCCTGCACCACACTAATACATGTAAGAGCAGTACAGGACATGTAGTACCGCACTGTACTGTAGAAGTGCTATAGACCGCCAATCACTGCATGCACCTCACTAATACTTTTAAGAGCAGTACAGAACATGTAGTACTGCACTGTACTGTAGAGAGGCGCTATAGACTGCCAATCACTGCATGCACCTCACTAATACATGTAAGAGCAGTACAGGACATGTAGTACCGCACTGTACTGTAGAGAGGTGCTATAGACCACCAATCACTATCTGCATCTCACTAATACATGTAAAAGCAGTACAGGACATGTAGTACCGCACTGTACTGGAGAGAGGCGCTATAGGCTGCCACTCACTGTAGTATCGCACTGTACGGTAGAGAGGCGCTATAGACCACCAATCACTCCATGCACCTCACTTATACATGTAATATCAGTACAGGACATGTATTATCGCACTGTACTGTAGAGAGGTGCTATAGACCACCAATCACTGCCTGCACCTCACTAATACATGTAAGAGCAGTACAGGACATGTAGTACCGCACTGTACTGTAGAAGCGCTATAGACCGCCAATCACTGCATGCACCTCACTAATACATGTAAGAGCAGTACAGAACATGTAGTACTGCACTGTACTGTAGAGAGGCGCTATAGACCACCAATCACTGGACGCACCTCACTAATACATGTAAGAGCAGTACAGAACATGTAGTACTGCACTGTACTGTAGAGAGGCACTATAGACTGCCAATCACTGCATGCACCTCACTAATATATGTAAGAGCAGTACATGACATGTAGTACCACACTGTACTGTAGAGAGGCACTATATACCCCCAATCACTGCCTGCACCTCACTAATACATGTAAGAGCAGTACAGGACATGTAGTACCGCACTGTACTGTAGAGAGGCGCTATAGACCGCCAATCACTGCATGCACCTCACTAATACATGTAAGAGCAGTACAGGACATGTAGTACCGCACTGTACTGTAGAGAGGTGCTATAGACCGCCAATCACTGCATGCACCTCACTAATACAGAGATTTTACAAATAAAATATTTACGATAGCTGGCTGGATCACTGCCTGGGACATTGTGTCCCAGGAAAGGCCATTGTATGTTGAGACCATTGTATCCTGAGGCCATTATAACTGGAGGGAGCACTGTATTCAGATTTCTATAGTGCAATTCCATAATAAAACTGTATGTATTGAGCTACAGCTGTTGCGGCCGGGATGTTATCATGTGATTTTATGACTGCATGAGGGGAAGCAGGGGATTCACAGTGTTGTATCCGGATAATTGCGTTCCCCTATAAAGATGGATTTGAAAGTGATCAGCACCTTCTAGGGTTATATGCATACGGTATATATGTGCACATTAAAGCTTAATGACCTTTGCAGCAAACTTCACCAGGGGGATTTCTCTGCAGAATTCCCGGATAGAATGTCTTTGTACTTTTCCTTTAAATACATTATAAACCGCACTATGACGACTCCTTTAGCATTCGCCCTCGGCCAACGACCCGCCTAAAAAACCGCACTTATTTCCATCTTAATCTCCTCTGATCAAGCATTTCTCTCCCTGAACTATAACATTAAGTCCTGCAAAAAATCACCCGCCCGGCGCCACTCGCCAAGTTCCGGGAAAGTAACCTGTAAATCTTATTGTTTAAATTCAATCTCCCCCCCCCCACCCTCCCGCTCCATTGTAGTTAGAGAAAGTAACTTGCATTTCTTTCCGTTCTCCTCTAAGTGCGGCGGCTGCACAATGCGGAGGCCGCCTCGACATTATTTCCTATAAAACTGATAAATGTCTGCATTTGCTTCCTATGGTGAATTCAATGGATTATCATAAATCACCTTCAGAAATTACAGGAAAAATGCATTTGAAAGTGGAAAAAATTGCTGCGAGGGTCATAGCAGACTAAGTGCCGAATGTTCCCATTTCAATTACACATCAGCAGCGACCGTATCACATGAGCGCGCCGCCACAATGCCGAGATGGATTCTGATTTCCCATCCTCCCTCGTAATGTGGAACGCCTTGATGCCTCTCGGAGCTCATCACACGCAGGTCCGGCCAGAAAAATCCCTACAAGCTATAGGTGTATGAGCTCGTGTAATCGAGGGTAGAGAGCAGTGAAAGGGGGACTCCACACATTTGGGAATTGGTGGGAAAGCCATGCACCTAAATCTAAATGGGGCTTCACCTTCTAGGGAAAGGAAGATAAAGCGAGCCTCTGGTGCAAGCCCTTGGAGGAGGTCTGACCCCCACAAAGGCCATCCCCTGAGCATCAGCATTAGGGGCAGAGCCAACAGCCAAGTTCAGCCAAGTTCAGCAACAGGTTGATACATATTAGAGCCAATTTTATACTGCCTGTATCGTAATATATATACACCCGCACACAAATTATTATAGCAATCAATATATAAATCTTTATTCACAAAATCTTATCAAAATTCATCATATGAAATCTCGACCAATTCAGTCCACATCATAAACGTTTTCGGTTCCCATAGGACCTTCATCAGATAAGTCGCTGTAATATAACAACATCCCTTAGTAACAAACAACATAATGCCATCAATTCTATACATAATCACTATCCTATTACATATATCTCATAATGATACATTATTCACAATTAAAATTAAAATAAACATACATTTAAGTGATGTAACAAAAAAGAAAACCCACATATAAAATAAAAAATCCCATGTAAAAAGATAAACACCAAAATACATTATATACATATCTATGATGCCCATGGAGGATATAGAGGAGTGAGTCCAATAACCATTAAAACATACCTTATTGCCTTGTTCAGTTTGTTCTGATAAAATTGTATCAGGGCGCCTATTAAATACATGAAACCCATTATAGCCGTCCAATGATCTTTCCAATCTAATTGTTCTATCTGAAGAATACTTACATGTAATCGGTATAGAATGTTGTGTTCGCTGGTGGCTTAGGATGCTAATTGAGAATGGCGCCATGTCCGGATTCTCGTCCGGCATCTTTTAAACCCAACGGCGCATGCGCCGCTCCCATAAGAAAATGCGTCACTACAGGGCAACTGAATCCTAACTTCCACCCTTAATGATGTTACTGCGCATGCGCGCCTAAGCATTAATCTTACCGCGCATGCGTAAAGACTCCGGGAATCAGAGAACGCTCTCTGAAACTGCAACATCAATTCGGCTGCATAATACTAGTAAATGGGCCATAGATATCGTGGCTAGCGTAAGGATCTAATCAAACATATAACTTCTCCTATATATTCACACTAAATGGGATATAACTGTCCTGAAAATCCTATCGTATCTTATTATATGGGTCAATGAGATATAAATACATTTATTCCGTTAATTCTCCCACGTAATTATTATCTTCTAATCAGTATTTTTGATGGCAAAAGAACAAAATCCTATAATGTACACTTGCTTATTATCCCAAAAGGCTCCCAATAACTCATCTATGTCTCTACTGATCATAAATAATTAATTTAAATCACCCATGCATTTCTCCGGCTCACTTCCCTATACATCCATAGGCATTTAACATACTAGTTCATCACAACATAGTGTTACAACAGAATATTAGAATACAGTACAGACCATATTAACGCAAGTTATTATTTACATATATACAAAAAATATTTCATCTTACCCCAATCTAAACTTCTGTTGATTCTACAAGAAATAATAGCATTGTTATATTTCTCACTAAGTACAATCATCTAAAGGTAAAGTCGCATTCACGATTCAAGCCTCGTGGTGTCAAAGTGTCCAGATGATGGATCCACCATTATTCCCTCTCCTTTAATAAACGAACATAGTCACCACCCCTTCTGGGACGTTTTACTTGTTCCAACACTTGGAACCGTAGTTGTGCAACTGTATGTTTTGTTTCGACAAAATGGGTGGGGACAGGTAACCAAACTTTTTGGCAACGGATAGTTTACTTATGACAGGCAACTCTGTCCTTGACTTTCTGCATTGTCTCACCTATATAGACCAGTCACATGGACATTTTAGCAGATAGACCACCCCAGAAGAGTCACATGTAAAGAATCCACAAATGGGAATACTTTTCCCAGTATGAGGATGCTGTACATACTCTCCTCTGATAATGTTGGCACATTGTGCACAATGTAAATATGCAAAGGTGCCTTTCTTTGGGTTGCTCAATGTCCGTTGCATAAGTGGCATCTTAAAAGAGCCAATATCGGCCCTCACCAAGGTATCCCTAATACTTTTTGGACGTCTCGAGCAGATCATAACTGGTTGTTGAAATTCCTCAATCTGTGGGTAGTATTCTCTCAGTAATGGCCACCTCCCTTTTATGCATTGATGAATCTTGGTCATAATCGGATGGTACGTGCTGATAAACGAGATGCGATTACTCTTCGTATTCTGGTTCAGTACCTGATCACTTGAGGACTCACCAGAATTAAGTACCCATTCTGGGTAATGCCTTCGTCTAAACCTATTGGCCATTTCCTCCAATCTCTGTTTTTGTAATGTTGGTTCGGTTACTATTCATTTTACTCGTACAAACTGTGATTTTGGCAAAGCGTTCCTGGTGCTGGACGGATGGCAACTCCTATAATCCAACAGACTATTCCTATCTGTAGGTATGGAATAGATATCTGTTGATAGATTTCCAAATTCATCTTTTCGGACAAGAGTATCCAAAAAATGAAGCTGATGTAGCTCATATTCCATTGTACAGTGTAATCCCACACACGCTCCATTCAGAAAAGCAAGGAAATGCTGAAGACTATGAATGTCGCCCCGCCATACGCAAAACACGTCATCGATGTACCGCTTCCATATCAATACTTGTTCCTGGAATTGACTATTTGTATAAACAAATCTACCCTCAATATACATGTATGACATGTATAGTACTGTGCCTAACTATGATACAAATAGAAGGCTGCTTGTAGTGTGAAAAGAAGACCGTAAAGACAGAAAGAAGGAAGAAAAGAAAGGAATAGAGAGATGGAGGAATGAAGAAAAATTAATTAATAGAGGGAGAAAGGAAGAATAGGAAGGAAGAAAATTAAGAAGGAAGAGAGAGAGAAAGGAAAAGAAGAAGAAGGGAGTTAGGAAGGAAAGGAAGAAGGAAAGTTGGGAGGAGGGAAGGGAGGGGAGAGAGAAAGAAGAAGGGAGGTAGCAAGGAAGAAAGGAAGGACAGATGGATGGGAAAGGGGAGAAAGGAAGAAAGAAAGAAATAAGGGAGGGAAGGAGGATGAAAGGCAGGACATAAGGGTAAGATTGAGGGACGAAGGAAGGAGGGAAGGAAGGAAGAAAGAAAGAGAAAGAAAGAAAGAAAGAAATAAAGAAAGAAAAAAGAAAGAAGGAAGGAAGGAAAGAAAAAGAAAGAAACAAAAAAAAAGAAAGAAACCAGGGAGGGGAGAATTGAAGGATGGTGAATAAAGAAAGGGAGAAAGGAAGTAGAGACATGAAGGATATAAGGAATGCGGACAGAAAGGAAGAAGGAAGAAATTATTAAAGGAAGATGGGAGGGAGTTAGGGTGGATTTTGGGAAAGAAGGGAGGATGGAAGGAAGGAAGGAAAGAAGAGAGGGAGAGAGGAAGGTAGGATGCAAGAAAAGAAAGAGGGAAGGAAGGGAGGATTGTGGAAAAGAAGGGAGGAGAGGAAGGAAGATTGGAGGGGGAAGGAAGAGAGGGAGAGCGCGGGAGGCTAGAGGCAAGAAAGGAAGGAGGGAGCAATAAATTACATAAGGAAACATTCTGTATCAGGTTGCTGATGTAAAGGACTATGCAGTTACGGAATAAATACTGTATAAAGCGAACTGTTGTCATATTCATTAAAAAAAAAATGAGTATAAAGCAGAGCATGAAACCAGTATGGGCGGTAAGAACAGAACTGACAGCGGCATCAACTCCTTGTACAAAGTCCATCAGAGGTACGGAGGGCAGCAGTAGACAGATTTTAATAACAAATTGTGAGGAAAATGGACAGGGCAGCTAGGATTATCATAAGGTCTGTTTGTAGCTGTCATAAGAACTGTATGTATGTAGAGTATTAGGTGTATTCTGTATTGTTATTCAGCCATTTCTTATATTGTAAGCATTACCATTTCTGTAGCTTAAGACCTCCATCCCCCTTTTGGAAATGGAATTTGTAGCATAGGTCTGTGAAACATCACACAAGTCCTTTAGACAATTCTATTACCCCGCTTGTTTATATAACCCGGGCTGCATCTGCTAAGCAGCCATTTTATTGCATTTTATGGCCAATTCTGTATACACAAGTGTCATTAATACTTGATAGAAGGCCAGAATCTCATCAGACCGAGCTGGCCTATGCCCTATTCCTAGTCATAAACGACTGGTCACCGAATGGACAGAGTCCTTATTAAGCATCAAGGTTCCGCCCACCTCATTAAATCTCCATCCAGTGAGGTGCAACATAATTATCCTAATTAGCTGATGGGTGGTGTGGAAACCTGAGATGGTGAGTTGGGCCTATAAGACACATTGTCTAGCCTCACATTTTTGTACATAGTTTTGGGTTTAATTCTGGATTGAGCTATGTTTCATGTCTTCTTCCGTACCTCCGGATCTGAAAGCCGATCATTGTATGTGTAAGGACTTTCTAAGTTTTCTCCCTTTGATTTTATAACTGTGCTAATATATGTTATATTCATTGTTATTGTATTTTTTTATGTAACACTGTATCTTGTTTCGTATTAAAATATTACAAATTAATACGTTAGTTCTTGTTGATGCAAGGACCCATTACCTTGAAGAAGTGTTTTTAACCCTGTAGCTGCTGGAGAGCAGTGAGGTAACCCTTTAAGTGTTTTTAAGTATATTTTTGGATCAGAGTCCTTCCCTCTTATTTCCTTTTCTTTGGATTACTGAGGAAGGTGGTGGCAGCGGATATATTTTTGGGGTGTGATTTATGCTTGATTTGCCACCTGAGTGAGAGGTAAGTGCAAAGTGGAAATAAATCGACTCCATTACAGTGGCCCCCACGTGCTGGTGAGTATACGTGACAGAAATGATACCTGGCTCTAGATTGAGCTGAGACATTGTATGGACACACAGTGGATAAATCAAGGACCTAATTCATTGTTAAAGTCCGTACAACGTTATCTTCCTTTATTTTAATTGTTCTATTAGAATTAAAGTTGCTGTGCCCAAAGGGGCGTGGCTTTCATGGCTCAGACTGAGGAAGGAAGGAAGATGGTCGAAGCGCAGACGAGGATCCTGGGGCTTAGACAGCCCAAGCTGTTGGACAGAACATGCTGCTGCTTGGCTTCAGAGAAGGGGGTCGACATACAGCACAGGTAAAGCACAAATCACACAAAAAATATGAATAAAGACTCATGCAAGCCAGTTCATATACATACATACAGTATTTTCATCGCTAAATATTGTATTCTATCTTTTCATGGGACAACACTGAAGATCTGACACTTTGATACGATGTAAAGTAGTCAGTGCTCGGCTTGTATCACAGGGGAATGTGGTGCCCTCAAAATAACTCAACACAGACATCAATGTCTAAACTGCTGGCAACAAAAGTGAGTACACCCCTAAGTGACAGCAAAAGTGACGACACCCCTAATTAACAACACAAGTCAGTACACCCCTAAGTGAAAATGGACAAATTGTGCCCAATTTGCCATTTTCCCTCCACGATGTCATGTGACTAGTCAGTGTTACAAGGTCTTAGGTGTGAAAGAGGAGCAGGTGTGATAAATTTGGTGATATCATTCTCATACTGGTCACTGGAAGTTCAACACCTCATGGCAAAGAACTGTCTGAGGATCTGAAAAAAGAGAATTGTTGCTCTACATAAAGACACCATAGGCTATAAGAAGATTGACAACACCCTGACACTGAGCTGCAGCACGGTGGCTAAGACCATACAGCGATTTAACAAGACAGAAGTTTAGTGCATGAGCTCAATTTCATATCCAGAGATGAGTGTTTCCAGCATTGCTGCAGAAATTACAGGGGTGGAGGGTCAACCTCTCAGTGTTCAGACCATAAACTGCACACTGCATCAAATTGGTCTGCATGGCTGTTGTCCTAGAAGGAAGCCTTTTCTAAAGATGATGCACAGGAAAGCTTGGAAACAGTTTGCTGAAGACAAGCAGTCTAAGGAAATGGATTACTGGAACCATGTCCTGTGCTCTGATGAGACAAAGATAAATCTTTATAGTTCAGATGGTGTCAAGCATGGGAGGCAGCAACCAGGTGAGGAGTACAAAGACAAGTGTGTCTGCCTACAGTCAGGCATGGTGGTGGGAGTGTCATGGTTTGGGGCTGCATGAGTGCTGCCGCCTGTGGGGAGCTACAGTTCATTGAGCGAACCATGAATGCCAAAATGTACTGTGACATCCTGAAGCAAAGCATAATCCCCTCCCTTCCGGGCCGCAGGGCAGTATCCAACATGATAAAGACCCCCAAACACCTCCAAGACCACCACTGCATTGCTAAAGAAAATGAGGGTAAAGGTGCTGGACTGGCCAAGCATGTCTCCAGACCATCTATGGAATACCCTCAAATGGAACATGGAGGAGCCCAAGGTGACCTTTGTGCACAAGAGAGTTAAAAGGGTTTTGTGAGAAACCCAAAAAAATAAGAACATATAATGGAGGAATGCTAAATAGAATAGAATAGAACAATGTGAACTCGTTACAAACACTGTTACATCGCATAATATTACCATGATGGATCTTTCTCCTCACTGGGATAATGAGTGGAGCTACAGTTGTTGTTTGGCTTCCTGCCAGCTGAGCTCTAGATTCTATCTACTATATATATATAAGTGTGTGTACAGCCCTAAGTCTCCTTTCTACACTGCAGAACCGTCTCTCATGCCACAAGTCAGAACAGCACACATGCTCAGTTATTTCAGTCAGCCAAACCAGGAAGTACCTCACAGAGTCTGTCCTGCTTCTGCTGAGGAAGGAGCCCGGTGGCCATTTTCTTCTCCTATGATGATTATACCCTGGACAAATTGACCAGATTTTATTCATTAAATGTATTTAGGAATTTTTTTGTTATAATATGTAGTTTATCTATTTAGTTTTCTTCTTTTTTTCGGATTTTCCCCTTTTAAAGGGCCCTTTAAAACGGGGAAATAATGGTGGCCACACAAAATTTTTAAACATTTAAAGGGGCACAATTTGCCCTTTAAAACTTGGGGTGTACCCCTTTTTTGGTTCCCATTTGGTTTAGACATTGATTTTTTTGTTTTGAATTTTTTGAGACACCACTTCTCCTGGGGATACAACCCGGGGCCACTGATTTACTTTACATTGTACCCACTTGGGGGTGTCCTCACTTCTGTCCCCAAAGGAATTAGCGTGATTTCTTCCCTGTGATAAAACCCGGGCACTGACTACTTACATTGTATCACTTAGCGGCGCCCTTTAATTTTGTCCCCATAACTTTTATGCTGGGGAAGTTTTTCCCCCTGTGATACAACCCCGGGCACTGACTATTTTACTTTTTGAAAAATCAAAGTGTCAGATCTTAAAGTTTGTCCCCATAGATAAAAATGCAAAAATTTATAAAGATGTGAGGGGTGTCCTGACTTTTTTGAGATAATGTATATATAGTTACTGTATATATATACTGCATATACAGTGAAGGAAATAATTATTTGATCCCTTGCTGATTGTGTAAGTTTTCCACTAACAAAGAAAAATGGACTTCTGAAATTTTAAAAAGGGGGATTTTTTTCTTTTTAAACCAAAAAAAAATTTCCAAAAAAAACCAGAAAATCACATGTAAAAAATTACATAAAATTTTTTTGCTTTTTGCTAAAGAGAAAAAAAGGGAAATTTGACCCCCTCTGGAAAAACAAGACTTAATATTTGGGTGGCAAAAACCCTTTTTTGGGAAGCACCCTTGCAGTTGAGGGTTTCTTTTTTGCGCCCCCAACGCGGGAAAGGAATTTTCCCTCCATTTCCTCTTTGCAGTTTCAACTCTAAATCATTAAGATTTTAAAGGCAGTCGTTTGGCAACCAGCTTCATCTCCCTCCAAAATTTTTTTCTGGGGGATGAAGGTCGGGGAGATTTGGCAAAGGCCCCTCCCCTTTGACCTTAAGGGTGTTTCTTTTTGAGCCCTCCCTTTTTTTCCCTTGGGGTTGTATGTTTGGGTCATTGTCTTGCGGGAAAAACACTTCATGCCCTTTTTTTAAGGTCCTGGGGAGGGAGGGGGTTTGTCACTCGGGTTTTTAACGGTAAATTTGGCCCCCCCCACCCCCCCAAGGTCTTCCATTGTTTGCGGTAAAAGTATTCCTGTCCCCTTAGCAGAGCCCACCCCCCAAAAAACCATAATGTTTCCCCTCCATGCTTGCGGGTGGGGAGGGGGTTCTTTGGGCTTGGCAAATTTTCTTTTCCCCCAAACCCGGGCGATTTGATTTAAGAAAAAGGAGCAAAAATTTTTTGTCTCATCTGAGCATAGAAAACCTTCAAAACCAGCCCACTCACAGAATCCTCCAGTTGTTCTTTGGGCAACCCTTCAGCCCGGGTCGGCACAGGGCGCCTTCTCGGCAGAGGACCTTGTGGGCACTGAAAGGTTTTTTTAAAAACCATTATGGTGTAATTGTTACCAAGGGTTTTTTTGGGTGCTGTGGCCCCCACCCTGCCTTGAATCATTAAAATTTCCCCCCCATGTATTTTTTAGGCTGATCTCCCCCTTCCTCTGCCCAAAGGATCCCCCACAGGTGAGTTTTTTCAGGTCCCCCAATCGATGTCGTTTAAACATTTTTTGTATTTTTTTCCTTTTTTCTTACTATGGCACCAACTTTCGTCCCCCTTTCTCACCCAGGTCTTGTACCCCAAATTCCAGTTTTGTGGGGGGCAATATTTTTTGCCCCTAAACATCCTTGGGAAAGCTTTTTTTTGGCCCTTGGGCCCCATTTTGGGTAGGGGTTAAGCCCTTGACTGTTTAATTTGATCGGGGACAGGATTTTTTTTTTAATAAAGTGACTTTTTTAAGACAGCTGTCTGTAATGCAGGTAAGGGATTGATGAAAGGCCAAACTGGTCCTTTTAGAACTCTTCATGTTTGGGTGGGGATCAATATTATTTCCCCAACGCAAAATAAAAATAAATTTATAAAATTTTATACAATTGATTTTCTGGTTTTTTATTTTGGATATTCTACCCTCTCAATTAAAATTAACCTGCCCTTTTAAAAATTTATAGACTGTTCATTCTTTGTCAGTGGGAAATTTACATATCAACAAGGGTTTCAAATACTCATTTCCTTCTTATTTCCTATATATATAAAATATATATTTTATATATATATATAAAATATATATAATATAGGATATATAAAATTATAAAATTTTATATAAAAAAATATATAAATATAAATATAATAAAAAAGTTAAAACCCAACAATTTCTGGGCTCTCGAATAAAAATCAGGATAAACTTTCCCTTTTAAAAGGGTTAAATTTGGGAACCCAAAAATTTATTTTATTTTTGCCAAATTCCAAAATTTTTTTAATGCATATTCTTTACTTTCGGCAAAAGTCAGAATTTTCCCTATCCACAGGATTTTAATTTTCCCTTTACACTTTTTTTGGGACCGCCTATATGAAATGTTCAGGTTTTGGAACTTATGGGTTTTTTGGGCAACAGGGTGAGTTAATTAGGACCAGCGGGGGGGGTTTTTATGCAAAACCAAAACCCACACTCCCTTCTGTGTGAAAACCTCATGGGAAAGTCTAAAAACACCCAAATACGGAAGAAAATTGGGGACTTCACAAGCCCTGGATCACCTTTTGGTTAAATTTTCCAAAAATCCCTGAAGTGCCTTTTTTTATCTTACCACTATTTCCCCCCAAAAAAAAAAGAGGGATGTTTTTAAAACCCTTAATTTTTTAAACAAAAAACCCTTTTAAAAAAAGTAAAAATCACATATAATAGTTCGATATACACAACCGACACTGACATCAAGCCCAAGTGTCAAAAAATACAGGGGACCAATTAATTTTAAACCCTAAATGGCCCTTCACAAAAACTGAGCCCTAGCCTGTTAAACCAGGAATGTCGCCCCAATAAGGCCCCCCGTCGGGAACCTAACCCTAAAAGGGTCCAACAAGCCCCCTAGGGTCCCGTCCCATCTTGTTTTCAACCTTTTTTTTTTTTTACCCCCTTTTTTTTTTCCCCCTTTTTAGCGAAAATTTTTTTTTTTTTTTATTTTTCCCTTTTGGGGGCCCCCCCACCCTTCCCAAGGGAAAATTTCAGGGGAGAATTAAGAACCACAGGTGTATACATTCAATGCTACCACCATATTACCTGTTTCTAGTGGAAATTCAAGATTACCGCTAGGGATTAGAACATATAGCACTGACGGCAAAAATTCCCTTCCCACCTAGTCGGCCCTGAATAGATTTGGGCCCTTTTTTTAAAGTTGTTTTCTTTATCTTGTTTTGGGTTGGTCCCGAGTGCGGGACTCAAAAGCGTGGGGCTTTGCCCGGGGAAGCGAGACCACCTCGTTCATCTGTAAAAACCAATTATAAAATACAAAAACAAACAAAAAGGGAATGCCCGGGCCCCATCATAACCTCGGGAATGAGACGGGTTCTGTGTTCAAAAAACACTGTTTTTGGTCTGACATGGGGCTTATCAATCCAAAACCAAAAGAAAAAGACCTTGTGAAAGGGCTGAGGGAAGCGGAAAGATTTTTTCAATATCCACATTTAACGAGCCCCTGTATAAACTGGGCTAAAAGGCCCGCTCTGCCGGGAAAAGAACCCTTTAAACTCCAAAAGAAAAAATAAAAAAGCCAGATTAATGTTTGAAAATGAAACGGGAAAAAACCCCCTACATTTCTAGAAAACCAGGGTCCCGGGGTCTGACAAAACAAAATTGAACATTTTGGGCCCTTTAAATTGACTATTGTTTTTTTTTTGGGAGCCAAAAGGGAAACCCTTGGAAGTCTAAGAACACCACCCAACTGTGAAACATGGGGGGTTTTTGGCAGCATCATGTTGGGGGTTTTTTTGCGGGCAGGAGGGACAAAGGGGCCCTTCACAAAATAGATGCATCATGAGGAAAGAAGATTATGGGGCAATACTGAAGAAAAAAAAAAACTCCAGACATCAGCCAGGAATTTTAAAGTTTGGGACGGAAGGGGGGGTTTTCCAAAGGGCCCAAATGACCAAAGCTACGGGCCAAAACTGGTTACAAAGTGGTTTGAAGGAGAACCAAGTCAATTTTTTGGGAAAGCGGCCATCACAGACCCCTGATCTCAATCCTTTTGGAAATGTATGGAGCGAGCAAGAGACCCCCAAAAATTGGCTCATTACACCACTTCTTCGGGAAAGGGGGTTTAAAATTTCCTCCCAAACTATTGGAAAAACTTGGGGAAAGGGAATCCAAAAGGTTTTGGCCCCAAGCCCAAACATTTAAAGGGGAAAAACCCCCCAAAATCAAATAAAAATGGGGGAAACTTCGGGACTTTGCAGAAAAAAATAAAAAATTCCTTAAAATTTCCTCCCCCCTCAAAAATTTTGGGCTTTTGGGCTAAATAGAAATTTTTTTTGGGTTCCAATTGACCAAAAAGGGGGAAGGGGTTTATTCGTTTTCATGTCAAGAGAGAAAAAAACCTTTGGCGGGAATGGGCTTTTATATAAAAGGGGAAAAAGAAAAACCTCAATGGGGCTTTTTATATAGGGGAAGGGAAAATTTGGCTGGTTTTCTTTTTTTTTTTTTTTTTTTATCTTTTAAATGGGTGAACCCCTCTAAAACTACTTGGAATCATGAGTGTCACATACAATAAACGCAAAGAAAGTAGATATAAAAAAGGATTTGGACTAAAGGCCGATGATACAATGACATTTCCCAGAATCCTGTTGTTTTTTTCTTGCTTTTTAATGTATTTTTGCTATATCTTTCTCATTATAAATGTAAGGATAATATGTAGGACTGAGCTTAGTTGTACTTTTGCGCCTGGAAGCTCAGCATTTGGACACATCATACAGGACTTGAGCGGGAAGCAGAGGAAATCAACTCTCGAAGTTGTTTTCTGGATTGCCTTCACATTACCATCGTGATTGTTAGCAGTTGTAATCTCT
Organism: Phyllomedusa bahiana; assembly: GCA_025379985.1. Taxonomy (NCBI): domain Eukaryota; kingdom Metazoa; phylum Chordata; class Amphibia; order Anura; family Hylidae; genus Phyllomedusa; species Phyllomedusa bahiana. The sequence continues at coordinate 27,125 of JAODAL010009833.1, forward strand.
TCATTTTATGTACCCTTTTGATCTTTCCCAAAAAGATCTATTTGAAATTTTTTTCTTAAATTTTCTATTTTTTTCTGAGTCATGTGGGCCCAAGTACAATTTTTTTAAATTCCATTGTACCCCTTTTGGGCCCTTTTTAAATGTTTGCATTGACGTCATTTGTTATTCCCTTTTGAAGGGTAAATATAAAAATTGTAAGTCAGTATAAAGGAAACAAAATTCTTATGTTGTAAAAATTTGGCTTTCTATATTATTTTTTGGGCCCACAAAATCCCTATGACGGAGATCACAAAGGGTTTTGTAGAGAAACGAAACTTCAGTCCCCCAGCCAAAATTTCCCATTGTTTAACCAACATGTACCAAAAAGGGGTGGCTGTGTATGAAAGCCTCAACCAGTGTCAGTGATAAAGATTTAAAAAGCTATGAAGGATTTACTATACATTTTTTTGGCTAGGAGAGGCCCCTGTGCAAGTGCATTATAGGGGGCCCTTTTGCTGCCCTGATAGCTTCTTATAAGACCTTTTTTAAATTCTCTTACAAAAATTTAAACATTATTTTTGGCCCTTTAATTCAGTCAGACTGGGGTGCCTAGGTCTCACAATGGGGTTTTCGGGGGCCCATTGGGTTAGATGATTTTTGGAGCCCAAAAGGGGATTGATTCTTGGGGCCACCAGGGGAGTTGTTCTTGGCGTTTCACCAGGGGAGGGGATTTTTGGGGTCCACCAGGGGAAGGGGATTTTTTGGAGCCCCCATTGGGGGAAAATTCTTGGGGTCTACCAGGGGGTTTGATTTTTGGGGGCCACCAAGGAGTTGATTCTTTTTCCCCCACGGGAATTTGGGATTTGTAAAAACCCCCAACCCACCATGGAGTTGTTTCCCGGGGGCCCCACCAGGGGAAAATTAATTTTTGGGGTAAACAGGGATTGATTTTGAAACCCCCAGTGGATTGTTTCCCCTTTGGCCCCCAATGGAGTTATTTTTTGGGGTCCCCCCATTTGGGGGGATTTTTGGGGGCCCAAAACTTTGGAGTTAAAATTCTTGGGGCCCCACCATAGATTTTTTTTGAAGGGACCATATGGAATTTAAAATTTTTGGGGGTTAACAGGTGGAGTTGATTTTTGGGAGCCAACCAGTGGAGTTGATTCCTGGGGATCACCAGTGGAATTAATTATTGGGGGTCAACATTTGGATTTTTTTTTTTTTGGGATAAACCCAGTGGATTTGATTCTTGGGGGCCCACCATTAATTTTGTTTTTGTGGGGAATAAATCACTGAAATAATAATCCCTGAAAAACAAAAACTTTTACTTATCTTTTTTTAAAAAAAATTAAAAACCTAAACCCAAAAATCCCATTCCCACTAAAATACCTAATGAAACAGCAACGTCACTATCTCCCCGGGATTTAACCCCCCGGAAAAAAGAGGGGGCTCCGCTTTAATGACAGACAATTCCCCAAAAATGCGGTATAAACACCTTTAAACCCCAGCTACCCCCACGCTTTTCCCCCCTACAATTCTGGGTTCCATCGGGGGTTTAAAAATTTCTCCCCCACGGGAAAAAGAATCGCTATATACAACGCATATTTCACAACACATTACTTAAAAAATTAAAATAATAAACTGATACTTAGCTCAAGTGCTGCCGGGAAATAAGGGGACAAAAATTTCCCCCGCAAAACCTCTGGTACCCGGGCACCCAAGTAAGGGTTACGAGCACTATTGTCTCTGCCTCCCTTTTATGTCCTTAATGGCCCCAAAGAGGGTAAAAAACAAAAACCCAATGTTTATACTTAAACAATTTACGGGCATGCTCGCTTCCCCGGGTTCCCCTTTGAGCACATTTCCCCCAATTTTCCCTTGCTCAGGGGTTTGTACGGCGTTCCGGATATTCAACGGGCGCAGCCCGGGAAAGTAAAAATACCCGGGTCATTTTCCTGTTAAAAATCGCCGGAATTTGGACACCGCGCAAATGCTGAATCCCGGGCCCGAACCACGCGGCCCTGGCGTTCACAAAAAAGGGCACTCCCGATTTCCGAAAGGCATTTCAGGGGGATTGTCGCCATATCTAAAAATGAAGATGCCAAGGGCTCCTAACAATATTTTTCGATTAAATGTCACAGGGGTCCCCCTCACCGATGTACTTACTACCAACACCCCCTCACTACCAAAAATTATATAATAATAAAAGACAAATGTGGGGGGGCATATATAATTGATTTTCCCCGAGCGAATATTATATGAAAAACACGTGAAAATTTAAAAACATGGGTTTAAAAAGGGGGGCCAAAACAAAACCTTTCGGGGTTAAAAAAAAATTCATTGCCCCTCACTGATTTTTGTTTAAATCAAGCTGTAAGTAATCAATAAAATATAATAAAAATTTAAAAAAAATGACACTGATACATATTCTTTGGTTTTCAACTTAAAAAAGGAATCCAAAGGGGCCTCTATGGAGATTTCAAACAGGGCAAAGCAATGCCGACGGCCCCCAAAAAGAAAGGCTTATTCTAAAAAACCCAACCAAATTGAAAAAGTCTCTTTTACCCCCTTTGGGTTGGAAAAGACCCATGGGGAAAATCCATTGGGCCCCTTACACAGGATTCGCCCTTATCCCATTCACCCCTCGGGGGACGGCCCTCCAACTTCCAAAATCAAAAAGCGCAGAATTCCCATTCACCATTATGATATTCCCACAAAATGTGAGCCACTAAACTTACCCTTTTCCCTTTTTCCCGTTTTCCCCCCAGTTTGTTAAACCCCACTCTTCCTTAAAAATTTTTCCCCCTTTTTTTTTTCCAATATAATTGAGGGGGCAGGGCATGTCCCACTTTTAAAACTACTCCTTCCTTTGTTAAAATTTTGGAAAAATCACCTTTAATAAAAAATTGCTTTCCATTTGGGGCATTTTGTAAAAGATTTAGTTTGTTGAAAGTAGGGAAACGGGCCACACTCTTTCCCACTTTTTTTAAAACAAACCTATGGGGCCCTCCTTTCCCAACCCCCAAACCTTGAGGGGTTTTGGGTTTAAAAATTTTAAAAAGGATCATTTATCTTTTATGGACCCTACCCCTCCGATAAGTTATGGGAGGGGGTTAGGGAAAAAAATTCCCTCTAGATCCTACCCAACATCAAAATACCCCAGTATTTTTTGAGGATATTGGGACTTCTAGATTTTTTGTCATCAAATTTTTGCAACAAACTTCCCTCATTGGCCTTTATCTGCCTGGAGTTACCCCTGTAATAGAGTTGTCCTGTTTTGTTTTTTTGCATGCCTGAAGGCTGAATTTTCCCGGACCTTTTTTTGGATATCCTCGATTAAAAAAATCTCTCTCTCAACATAAACCCGGGCTGTCTCCTAAAAAACCCCCATCTCTGAAGGGAGTTTTTTCTTTAAATCTCCCGAAATTGACCTTTTGGGAAAATTCCCCTCTTAAAAAAAGGGGAAATTGGGTGGTAACTTTTCCAGTGTAAGCAAGCTGTTATTGCTGTGGGTTTTCCCCATACAAATCTGTATGAATATTTCCTTTCAGAAACTTTAATGATAAAACATCCAGGAAAGTTAAAAAAACTCTCCTGGCATCTCATTTTAAATGCAAAAACCCATGGAATTTTTTTTGACGTCCAACAAACTCCTCAAAGTGACATTTGTGCCCTCCCAAAATGAATAGTTCCTCGATGTAACCCCCCCCAAATAATTTTCGGGGGGGCCATTGATCATCTTTCCCGGGTTTGGGGTACCAAGGTAGCCCCCCACCAGCCCAAAAAGATTTTTTCTTTTGGGGGGCACAAGAGCTCCCCCATTGCGGTTGGGCCCCTTTAGCTTGGGGGAAGGGCTTGTTAAAAGGGAAAAAAAAGTAATTATGCCGTAGCACAAAGTCCAGAAGTCCCAATGACAAAAATAATTTTAGCCTGATAAACTTCTTCTTTTGGGCAAAAAAAAAATTCCAGCCCCGGGTTCCTCTTTCATGTGGGAATTTGCAAAAACAAAGGGTTTTTAACACTATGGAACCTAATAAGTACCTCTTTAACAACAGCAATCCCATCCGTCTACGCAAAAAAGGCAGGGGGTGTCCCCTTATATAAAGGCAAAGTAACTACAAAATCCTTAAGAAAGTTTTTCTATATAAATCCCTACCCTTTTTCGTAATCGATCCCACACCTAAAAAATAGGTTCCCGCCTTTAAAACGGGTACAACCCTTATGGATTAGGGGTCGAATAAAAATTGGGATTTGGGGAAATTTAAAGGGGATCAAAAATTTAAAAATTTTGTGTGTGATATAAGGCCCCCTCTCTAAACCCCCCACAAACCCCCCCTTAATTCCATAGTGAAGGGCGTTGTTTTGGGGCCAAAGAAAGAATAAACCTAAAACCTTTTGTTCCCAAAAGGGGATCGTTACACATTGTTTTTACATTCAAGATTTAATTAAAAAACTAAATTCCCCCCCTTTTTCGGAGGTTTTTTAATTATAGGGCTTGGGCCGTTCCAGTTTCTGACAACCTTTTAATTTTCCCCTCTACGAGATTTTTTGTGAAATGGGAACTCTGTTTTGCCAAGGAAATTTCTTTAAATTTTTTTGAACAAAATTTTCAAAATAAATCTTTTTCCCCGTGTATCCAGCTGACTCGGGGGCATTTTCCTAACCCTTTAAATTTTAACTTTGTTTTTCCCTCCTCTAATTTTCCTCCTCCTCCATAAGGGACACTAAAGGGAAAGAAAAACCCTTTCCCGATCCTTTTTGGGCGTGACACCCAACCCTGAAAATTCGACTTGTCCCTTTTATTCTAAAAAATTTATGCCATTTAGCTTACGCACAAATAGATTTTCATCCCTTTATCCAGGGAAAAAACACTAATATTTTGGGGTTTGGTACAAAGGGCAAAGCCCTTCGTAGAATCTTTCAATTCTCACTACTTTAAATTTTCTATCTGTAAATTGGGTTATCGATGCTGGGTCTAATTTATTGTTTTGACGATGTCCAGGGTGATGCAGGGCCCTCCCCCATCCCTCTAAAAAAGGGGGGGGGGTATTTGGGGAAAAAAAAAAATTTCCAAAAAAGATGAAGGTGTTTTTTTACACGCCTTTTAGTGACTTGTCCCTTTTATTAAAGCGGGGCCCTCTTTATCAGGGCGATTTTTTCCACGGCAGATAGTTCCAGTATGCGTATCATCTAGGGATTTAGTGTAAGTAATAGGGTTTTAAAATAAAAAATATTTTTTTTTAAAAAAAAAATAAATAAAAAAATTAAAATTTTAAAAGGGGTTATTTTTTGCAGTGATATATTGGGATAAATCCTCTGTTCATATAGAAAATTTTTGTATTTTTTTTGATTGTAGGGCCCCCCATGGAGCTGATTCTTGGGGGCCAAACCCGTGGAAATTTTAATTTTTGGGGGGCAACAGTTGGGGTTGATTTTGGGAGCCACCCTTTTTAAATTTGGTTTTTTAGGGCCACCATAGGGGTTTAATTTGGGACCCCCCAATGGAGCTGATTATGGGGGCCACAGGGAATTAATATTGGGTCCCCAACAGGGGGGATTTGAATTTAGGAGCCCACTAGTGGAGTTGATTCTGAGGAAACACCCTACAGCCCCCCCCCCCTGTAACATTCCCCTATACTCCCGCCCCTTGCCTCTCTGCCCCCTTTCCCCCTCTGTCTTCTGTCCCCTTTTAAGGGTATATCCAGTGGGAAAAACAACTTCATTCTACCATCTGTCCCCCAAAACAGGGCCCCCAAAAATCCCGGGGAACTAAGGGCGAAAGTATTTAAGAACGAGCGGGGTCGGTCGCCCAAATTTTGGGGCGCTCGAACATGAAAAACTGCCCTCATGTAAAAACCCCCGCCTGAGGTCGCTCATACAAATTTTGGGAAAAAGTTCCCTGTGCCCTCCCAGTGTGTGAGGCGCAGTGCGGGACTTAGGCGCAATGGGCCCCGCCAACATGTAAATTCCCCATCAACAGGCGGGAAAAAAGGAAAAATCATTTAAACCCTGAATGAAGACAAAAAGAATCATCTGTGAAATGAAGGGAAAGAAAAGAAAAAATCAAAAACTTTTCTAAAAACGAAGAAATTTTAGTGGGAAAAAAGGGGGAAACATTTAAAATCAAAGGGGAAAAAATATAAAGAAACGCTCAAGAAAAAAATCTCAGCTCTCACCCATTGGGAAAATGGGTATGAATAAAAAAAAAAAGTTTTTATTTGTCTAAAACAAATCTCGAAAAAGAAACAAAAAATTTTTTTAAAAAAAATACCTAAATAAAATCCCCTAACAAAAATCAAGACCGGCCCAACATTCGGAAATTTGGGATATTTTGGGAAATTTCCCGGGAAAAACAGTAAAACCCAAATTTTGAAAAACTCTTCTCATTGGGCGCAAAAAACCAGGGCCCCCAATCAGAATTTGGACGACAGTGACCCCCCTTTTAACCTAAAGGGAAAAAATTGAAAAATCAAATGCAAAAAGGGGGACCCGTTCAAAATAAAGTAAAAAAAGGGAGAAAAGCTGATTGGTTGACCCATGCGGGAGATATGGGAATTTCCCCCAATCAAAATGTAGTGGTCGATTTTGAGTGGAGCAAGAAGGGCCCCATTGAAGGGCGCCCTAAAAGTTTTTATACCATGGGAAATATTCTGGTACTGTGAATTTGGGTTTTTTTGGGGAAAAGGGCTCGTCCCCTTTTGCCAATCACGGGGGAGCTACTTATCCATAGGGTTTTTATGGGGGAAAAAAAAATTTCCGAGTGAGTCTTGTTTGTGATTGGGGTAAGGGTTTAAAAAAGGCCGAAATTTTTTGGGGAAAAGGGGGAAACGAGCCCAAAGTTCTTAAGGGGGTTTTTTAAAGCAATCTTAATAAAACCCGTACATGGGCCCAAAAACAAAAGATTTAAGGGCTCAAAAAGTTGTACCGAAATTTTAAAAAAAATTGATCCAAAAATAGGAGTAAAGGGAAAAAAAAAATTAATTTTAATAAATTAATTTTTTAAATTTTTTTAATTTTTTGAAACCCCCATAAATTTAACATTTTTAATACACCCTCGGGACAAAAATTTGGAGTCTTAAACAAATTTGGGTTTTTGCATTACGGTTTTTTTTAAAAGATTTTATTTTGAAAAAACCCCTAAGGGGCTCGCTTTGCCCCTTTTTCCCCCTTAGTCCCCAAAAAACCCGCCCTTTAACAAACCAATCACAAACCAAAAGCTCGCTCTGCATTTTTTTTTCCCCATAAGCTATATGAAAAAAAGCTCACCCCTGATTGGGTAATCTGGGCGAGCCCCTCTTCCCCCCCCCCCCCCACAGTACTAAATATTTTCCCATAAACAGTCATAACTTTTTAAGGGGGCCCCTTTTTATCACGCCCCCTTGCTCCACTCAAAATCCCCCGACTAAAATATGATTGGTGGGTTCTACTGCCGCCCGGGCTCAACCCAAACACTTTTTTTTCTGCCTTTTTTAAATTATTTTTTAAAATGTCCCCCCCTTTTCATTATTGTCAATACTCCTCCAAGCTTAAAAATGGTCCCGTGGGTCCTATTCTGATTGGGTGGTTTTTTGCCCCACCCCTTTAAAAGCTTTCAGAATTTGAATTTTCTGTATTTTTCCCGGGAATTTACAATATCCCAATTTCCCGGGTGTTTGGGGGCGGGCTTGATTTTTTTTTAGGAATTTTATTGAAGTATTGTTTAGAAAGTTTTAGCTTTTTTTGATAATTTTTACACCCAATGGAAAAAAATTTTTGGAATCAACCCCCTGCCCCCGGGGCTGAGAGCCGATTTTTTTTTCTTTTTCGAACCCTTAAAATATTTTTTTCCCCTAAAATTTTTCGTTCTTTTTCAAATTTTTGCCCCCTCCGCCCCATTTAAAACCACAATCAAATAGTCTGCCTGTCCGGAGCGCCCAGCGCTGCCAAAGCGCCACATTTGCGACCCCCTATCAACATGTTTTCGGGGTATTCGAATGTGGGGCGTTTCCCACCCAAACGCCCACACTTCCCCCCAGGCCCCCACGCCCCTTTAAAGTTTTTCGAAAACCAAAGTGGGGAAAAGGGGCCCCCAACATCACAATTTCCCCGCGTCCACAGGGATTCAATCGGTGAGCCCCTTTTTCCCCCAAAAAAACCGCCGCAAATCCCATCAAACATTCGCCCTAAATAACTGTCGCGCCTTATGGGGAAATTTTTTAAAGCTAAAAATTTTTTGGGGCCCTGCTTTTGAACAAAGGGGTGGGGCCTAAAACCCATGGTGGAAAACCCCTTTTAAAGTCGATTTTCATGAAGACAACCCAAATTTATAACCTGGGAACAGAACTGGGTTTGTACAGCGTTTCTTCTTTTTATGGAAACTTTTACTTCCTTGTAGTAACCAGAGGAAAATTTACTAAAAGACCACCACAATGACCCAATGAAAGCTTGTACCCAAAACTGGTGCCCAAACCTATAGAAATCTGCACCTGCACTGGAGGTATCTACATCTCCAAGTTTATTGATGGGGAATTGTTTAAGTGTATTACGACAATGTAACTGGGACACAAGGTATTGTAAAAGGGGAAACCCCCAAAAACAATATACATGCTGGCGAACTACCAGGGCAGGGTAAACATTGCTTTTCGGGGGCCCCCGCGCTTAGGGGGGCCCCGGGGGAGCTGCTACCGGCCCCCTCCACTACCCCGGGAAAACCCCCCCTGGGGCCCCCCCGTGAAATTAAAATTTCACTGCCGGGGGGAGCTGCGGGCCCGGGGGCAACCCCTCTGAACGGGCCCGGGGCCCCCCCCCCGAGCTTCAAGGCAGCACAGCTCGGTAGTACATACGGGGGCGCCGATGCTTTCCCCTCTTCCTATACTCCGCCGGGCCCCCTGTGGGGCCACGTGGGCCCCTGTTACTAAACACCCCGCGCCGCCCGCCCCTACTCAGGGATTGCAAGAGCAGCGACGGGCAGGGGAACGGAAGGGGCCGAGGGGAGTACGTTTGTTTTTTTTATTACCCCCACCCCATATGCCCGCCTTTTAGCCCCCAAATGGGCCCGCCTTTTAGCCCCCCCTATGCCTGCTATAACCCCCCCAAAAGCCCCGCCCATACCCTCCCCCATGCCCCCTAAACCCCCCATTTTGCCTCCTAAAGCCCCCATATGCCTGCCTAAACCCCCCCCCCTCCTGCCTTTTTACCCCCCATAAGGCCCGCCCATAAAAACCCCCCTAATTGGCCCGCCTATAAACCCCCCCAATGCCTGCCTATAGCTCCCCTATGGGCCCCCTATACCCCCCCATATCGGGCCTTTCCCCCCCCAAATGCCTGCCTATACCCCCCCAATTTTTGCCTGCCTATTCCCTCCCATATGCCCGCCTTTAAACTCCCCTATGCCCGGGCCCATACCTCCCAAAAGCCTGCCTAAAACCCTCCCATATCCCCCTATACCCTCCCAAATTCCCCCCCTATAGCCCCCCCAAAGGCCGCCCAAACCCCCCCATATGCCTGCCTATACCCCCCCATTTTGCCGGCCCCATACCCCCACCATAATTTCCTGCCAAAACCCACCATAAGCCTGCCTAAACCCCACCATATGTCCGGGCCCAAGCCCCCATGCCTGGCCCATACCCCCCCCTACCTTTTTTAAACCCCCCAAAGCCCGCCCCATAAACCCCCATATGCCGCCTATAGCCCCCATAAAGCCTGCCCATAGCCCCCATTTTCCTGCCAAAAGCCCCCCCAAAAAGCCTTTCCTTAAAAAAACCCCTAAGGCCCCGCCTAAAAACCCCCCCCCCAAAAAAAAAAAATTCCTACCTATACCCCCCAAAATTTCCTACCTAAAACCCCCCTATGCCTCCTAACCCCATATGCCTGCCTATAGGGCCCCCCCCCAAAAAAATGCCGCCATAGCCCCCCAAAGCCTGCCCATTTGCCCCCCATGCCCGCCTATAGCCCCCTTTTCCGGCCCCGCCCATACAGCCCCCTATATGCATGCCTTCCTATTCAGCCCCCTAAAAAGCTTCCTCCCCGCCTGCCTATACACCCCCCCATAATTTCCTGCCTGCCAAAACAGCCCCCTAAATGCCTCCCCTTGCTTTCCATACCGCCCCCCATAACCTCCTGCCGCCTATACAGCCCCCTATTGCCTGCCTCCTTTACAGCCCCCCAAATGCCTGCCCCGCCGCCAATACAGCCCCCCTATATGCCTGCCTGCCATTTCAGCCCCCTTTTGCCTGCCTATACAGCCCCCATAAAGCCCCTCCTATACAGCCCCCATATGCCGCCTGCCCATACAGCCCCCTATGTTCCGCCTGGGCCCATACAGCCCCCTATAGCCTTCCTGCCGCCTATACAGCCCCCCATATTTCCTGCCTTCCTGCCTATACACCCCCCTATGCCTGCCTGAACAGCCCCCAAATGGCCCCCCTGTACACACCTATAAACCTGCCGTATACCCCCCCAAGCCTCCCTATACCCCCACAAGCCTGCCTGTTTTCTTATATTTGGGGCCCCCTTTTGCTACCTAAACCCTACCTATATGGCCCCATACCCCCCTAAAACCCCTTCTACCTGAAAGGGTCCCTATAGCCTACCTAAAACCCGGGCCCCCTATATGGGCACCCATTTTTTACCTAAAAACCCTTTCCCATTTGGGGCCCCATATATCCTATCTAAAATCTGCCTGCCTAAAAGCACCCCATATTTGCCAAGGGGGGGTCGGAAAATCAGGATTCAAATTTTTTTTGTTCTAAATCGCAGGACAAGGGGGTTTTGGAAAAATGTTCCCTCAAGAAGGCGGAAATGACCCGGGAAAAGCAGAAAAAAGAAAGTCAATTACTCGCAGAGAAACGTCACCGTGGGGTCATAAGATGTAAACCCGCACTGTAATCCCCCTTTTAATTTCGCACAGGGTGGGGGTATACGGTGGGCCCACCCAATTATGGTCCCCCGTTTGGAGGGAATATACAGTCGCAAAGCCTATGGGACAAAGGGAACTACCCTATATGGTCACTGTTTTGGTGGTTAATACATCGCAGAGCCTGTGTACCTGCCTACTACCACTAAATTGGGCACTGAATGCAGGGAAAAATACAGTCTGCGAGCCTGTGGGACACTGCTGTCTACCACTATATGGGCACTGAAAGGTGGTTTTTATACAGGGCCGGGAGGGGCCTGTTTTAAACTGCTTTTCTACCACTATAAAGGTCACTGTATGGTGGTTTTATACCCGGGCTGCAGGGCCTGTTACACTGCTGTCTACCCATATAAAGGGGCACTGTAAGGGGGTTATAAACAAACCCGCCGAGCCTTGTACATTTGGGGCTAACCCTTATTGGGGCCCCTGTATGGAGGGTTTTAACATCTGCAAGCCTGTTACCCCTGGTGGGCTACCACTATATGGTCACTGTATGGAGGGAAAAATACAGTCTGCAAGCCCCTTTCACCTGGTTCCTACCACATATGGTCACTGAAAAATGGGTTTTAAAAACAGTCCTGCAGAGCCTGTGTTTCACTGCTGGGCTACCACTATATGGTCACTGTATCAGGTAAAATACAAATCTGCAGAGCCCGTTTTAAAACTGCTGTCACCACTATATGGGTCCCCAAAGTATTTGGGGGCAATATACACCCCGCCGAGCCTTGTACACTGGTTTTTCCCACCCCTATAAGGTCACTGTATTGGGGGTAATACACCGTCTGCAGAGCCTTGTAAAAATTGGGGTCCCACCACTATTTGGGCCCCTGTATTTGGGGTTAAATACAAATCTCAAGCCGTTACAACCCGCTATCTAAACCCCTAAAATGGTCACTGTATTTTTGGGAATATACATTTTTTTGCAGAGGGCCCGGGTACACTGCTTCCCACCCTTTTTAGGGCACGGGATGGGGGTTACATACATCTGGAAGCCTGTGTACACGGTGTCCCCACCCACTATAGGGGCACTGTAAAGGAGGTAATATACAGTCCCGCAGAGCCTTTTGACACTGGTAACTTTCCCCTATATGGTCAAATGTAAAGGAGGGTTTAAAATACAGTCTGCAGAGCCTTGTACACTGGTGTCTACCACTATATGGTTTACTGAAAAGGTGGTTTTTATACGGGCTGCAAGCCTTGGGGTACACTAGTATATACCCTTAAGGTCACAATTTTTATATTAAATTTTTTTAAATTTTTAGACAGTATTGGGCTTTGTGTCTTATCAGTAATTTGTGTAAAAGGGGATTTTTTCATTTACTATTTTGGGGGTAATTTGTGGTCGTGTTTTTGGGGGTAAAAATTTAGGGCCCCTTAAAGTTAAAAGCTAAAAAGGGAAAGTTTGGTTTTTTGGGTTTGTGATTTGATTTGGTAGCAGAATGAAGGGGGAATGTATGGTAGGGGAAATTTTCCCCTTTATAAACTACATTTTCTAACACATGGGCCTGGGGACATGGGCGTGGGCAGGGGGGGGGGGGGGGGGCAACCAAAAGTTTGATATGGGGCCCTGGCTTCTCTAGTTACACCCCTGTATACATGTATTCTGTGCTATTAGTGGCACTGCATTGACTAGGGACAGTTTTTAAGGGTAATTGATAATTCTCCATTATCCGGGGCTCGTACAGCAGGCGTCTCTCCTACAAGCCTCATTAAGACGTCCAGTAATGTAAGCCACCTCTGTGCCTAGATCTTATTATTTCTTCTCCAGGATCCAAGAGTTAATGTGAACACATTAGAGTTCACCCTTCTTCTGTATGTCTGAAGTACTTTTATCTTTCTCCAAAAAGTTTACCCACAGCCCTGGTACAACACTGTATCAGCACAAAGGTTCACCGAGTATGTGATCTCTGCAGGTTGTGTTCAAGGCAGCAGCCATTGGGTCTCATTTAGCAACCCAGAGGAATTTACAGAGCCTTGTTTTATGTGTAAATTGGTCTTGATGCTTGGGATTGAAATCTAGAACATGAGGCTGAAGAAACAAACCAGCTCTGACTATCGACCTCTAAAAGTCCAACTTTTACAAGTAAAGTTTACCTAACAATGAAAAAGGATGTATCAATCTAGTAAGGAGTTCAGTCTTAAAGGAGAACTCATTCATTCAGTTTCTAAAATTAGAGGGGTTGTCTCACCATGCAGTTTCATAGAGCCACAGGCAGCTTCAGACTCACACTTCCTGGTCAGGCTGTGGGTGGTGTTTCTGCAGTGATTGGCTTATCAGCTCTGTTGTTCCAAGCAGATTCTACTAGAGTGACAGAAGTGCTGGAGGTTTGTAAATAGCAGTGCACAAGGCTTCAGAGGGTCTTACAACTTGGCTTTAATCCGGGTAGACAAGCTGTGTTAGACATAAGACTCACTAGGGAGTGACTCACCATGGTCGGACTGACTGACCACAGCTTGCAGCAAAGGTATAAGATAGAGCAGGGAGAGGTGGTCGATAAACTTGTGTATACTAGCAGTAGATGCAATCTTCTTTATCTCATGAACAAAGCAAAATCAAAACAGCAATGTATTTGGTAATAGTCTTCATCTACCTTTACCTACATGTTAAAAGCTACAGTAATTGCTATGGTTAGACAACCCCTTTAACTAAGACCCAAACATTTCTAAAATAAAAAATGCCATATGGCTCAGTAAAGTGACTGAATCAAGGCTTGTGCTGGCCAACAGACGAACAAGGGAAACCTCTTGAGTCCCTGGGCATGGCAGACCTGGAGTTTACTTTAAACTGCATAAACATCCTTAGAAGGGGCAGAAAGGCAAAGAAAAAGAGGCAAAGAGTAAGAGGCAGAGCATAAGAGGCATGTACAATATCTGTGGGGTGGGTCACCAGAATAAACTCCACTGGTGGGGCCCAAGAATCAACTCCACTGGTGGGGCCCAAGAATCAACTCCACTGGTGGACCCCAAGAATCAACTCCACTGGTGTGCCCCAAGAATCATCTCCACTAGTGAACCCCAAGAATCAACTCCACTGGTGGGGCCCTAGAGTCAACTCCACTGGTGGCTCCAAGAATCAACTCCACTGGTGGGCACCAAGAATGAAATCCCACTGGTGGGCCCTAGACACCACAATCCAACAATGACTGAATACCATTGATACTGTTGTTACAATTATCAGATCAGCAAGTATTGTGTCTTCTTCTTTCTGTGCTTGTTTGGAGTAGTTACAAGGCAAACACTAAAGCTCTTTGCATATCAGCTTATCATGCTGCACAGCCTTGGCTCGCTAAGTGAATTGTCATATTGCTAGTCTCTCTATAAAAGTTTCTGGGTTGGCAGCATAGCAGTTATTGATAGTGAATCTCTGTTCATTTGTGTCTTTGTTTGTCTTGTGTCCAGCATCTTTACTGTGTTCTATTAGATCAAGTTTTTATACTGCTTATTTTGAGAGGTTGCTCTTGAGATTTTGTCTAGTAATCTGCTAAACTTTTGCATTCAGTTCTAGAGTTCTAGATCACATCTTGTCCAGTCTAGTCTTGCTATGAGTTTGTTGTCATCCTTGAGGATCTCAGTTTTCGTGCTTGTATAGTTTTCTGCTGTGCTCTGCCTGTTGAGTCTCAGTCGATTGCTGTGCTTGGGTAAGTTGTAGCTTAGGGATATCTTTAGGGTTAGCTTAAGACATAATTTTTTAGAGGGGGCAGATATCGGGGATAGATTAGGGGAAAATTGAGGAACATTTAGCTCTAAGATTTAGTTATATATTATTGTCATGCTTCCTGATTACATTTGCAGCCTGGGGTCCATTAGTATCGCTTCGACTGGTTTGAGATTTTTAAAACTCAACATGTAGGCAAAAGAGCAATACTGAGCTAGTGGGTGGAGATGAGCTGCTATGATGTCTCCCATACACTGCACAAACAGAAGAGGAGAGCCTTTCCCCTATATCTCTATAGCAGCATGGAGGACATTATAGAGCAGTACTGAGCTAGTGGGTGGAGACGAGCTGCTATGATGTCTCCCATACACTGCACACACAGGAGAGGAGATCCTGCCCCCTATATCTCTATAGCAGCATGGAGGACATTATAGAGCAGTACTGAGCTAGTGGGTGGAGATGAGCTGCTATGATGTCTCCCATACACAAAGGAGAGGAGATCCTGCTCCCTATATCTCTATAGCAGCAGCATGGAGGACATTATAGTGCATTACTGAGCTTGTGGGTGGAGATGAGCTGCTACGATGTGTCCCATACACTGCACACACAGGAGAGGAGATCATGCTCTCTATATCTCTATAGCAGCAGCATAAAGGACATTATAGAGCAGTACTGAGCTAGTGGGTGGAGATGATCTGCTTTGATGACTCCCATGCACTGCACACAATGGATCCTCATCCATGTCTCTGCCATCATTTGCTTTATCACCCTGCAAACTTCATCATCTAATAGTGAGTACCTATTTAGTTTTAGTTTTTCTGGGTGGCTTTATAAATATCGGATTCATGTTAAATATAATTTTCTGATTTTCCTTACAAAATTCTATTTATTCGATCTCTTGTTTTTATTCACACAATTTTTTAAATGTATGTTCTATTGTTTTTGTATTTTTTGATAAATGAAAATGCTGCATTTTAGTGTTAAAAAGTTGCATTTGTGGTAAGTTCCTTTTTTTATAAAAAAAAAATCTTTTTCAGGAAGAAGTTTAATAGAAGAATTTCACATGAACTTCACATTAAAGGTGTTTTCCTCTAGATTTGAAAAACTTCAGACAGATGAAAAAAAGAATTGTTTCTCTACATGAAGATGGCAAAGGCTATAAGAAGACGCCAACCCCCTGACACTGAGCTTCAGTGTGTATGAAAGTGTCTCCCAGTACTTTATAAATGTGTGTCATTGTGAGACCAAAAAGGTGGCATAAGAAGTGTCTGCGGCAAAATTTGTTCCCGCCTCGCTACTATGAAATTGGCCTGGATGAGTGGGACATTTGTGCGCCACATTCTGCTGAGCAACATTCGTAAAAGTGTTTAACCTGATGAATGTGGCACGACACGGCCCCAAAGAATTAACGCGGACAAAACTGTCAAAGGTGTGAGACTTGAACCATATTTTATACATATGTCGGATAGGGACTATGACAGTTTTTTATTGGACATCATGCCAAAAAACTGGTGCAGCCCCATTCATTCATTTCACCCTATCATATCTATCTGCTCATCCCATTCCTGCTCCATAATATGCTGCCTGCAGATCAGATGGCACGGTCGCTACGACAGGTTCCCACATGAATTGGGGACACCTTGCTGTGGTAGGTGGGCATTTACAGTTTTGATCAAAAATGTGCACTAATTCATATATTCCGTAGTAGCAGAATTGCTGTTCCAAAAAATTCATATGTCCTCTTTGACCGTTTTTTAGTGCCTTAGAGTGCTACAGATATTGTATTGAGTGTGCATAGCTTTTGGCTGCCACAGCAGTGTGCACCTATGCATTTATCTATCAAAACGGATGTGCTAACCAGATTTTGTTTTTTGAAGGTTCCCTTTAAAGGCGACAGATGGTTTCAGCCCCATCAGCTCTGGAAAGCTTTATCAATAGAGGTCATTGTTAGGCATTATTTTCAGATTTCCATTAAGAATTTCCACTCGTGATCTCTTATTTTGATTGTATGTGGATTTTTTTTTCAAATCCGTTTTATTATTTTTGCAATTTTGTAAAACTATTCCTCGTTGTGACGACGAGCGCGGCACTTTGGTGTCAATAAGCTGCATTTATGTAAAGTTCCGTCTTTTCTGAGAAAGCTCTTTCAGGAAGAAGTTTAATAGCAGGACTTTATAAGGATCGGCAGGATTATGGAATACAAATAAAACAAGGGCTCCGCGGGAAGGCTATAGACCGCAAACCCATTAAGCTGCACCTTTCTACTACTAGTTACCAAAGCTCCCGCGGAATGATTGTTGCTTTGCTTTCTTTTCTGATACATTATATAAATTAAAAAAATACTAATAATAATAACAAAAAAGTTTAAGTTTTACATGAATTGATAGATGGTGGCGTCTGCAGGAGGGGATCTGGCTTTAACTCTTACTAAGCTTACTCCTTTACAATGCCCTGTGGAATATTACCGAAAAAGCCACTTAGGGTTCATTGAACGTAGAGCTAATCTGTTAAGCCTGAGTAGAAACGTTGGCTAATTATTGTCTATTTTCCTATGAATGGCTAATTTTAGGATTGCGGGTTATTAAAACCTGAGGACTGTAATCTGCTAATGATCCTAATCCCGAAATGGGCCTTACAACAAGAGATTATCTTAACACGTTGGAGAAGTTTTCGACTCTGGTTGGTATCGGCCAGATGTGGGACTATTTATAGCCGGAGAAAACTTTTACCGAAACTTGCAGGAGCCTTTGCAGCCGCCACTTTCTCAGATTTATCATTTGTGTCTTCAGTTTTAGTGAAGAAGGACCATTACGTTGATTTGTGGTGGACAGAATCCATCCGAACTTTAGCAGATAAATTTGATTTTTTTTTGTGTGTGTGTGTTCGTTTTTAAAGCCCTCAACAAATCAAAACAGATAGCTCCTGCCCGGCGCTCCGGCCGTATCCCTCAAAGAAAACCCAATTCTGGAATCAGAACTATAAATCTAGATACAATGAAAACTAATGACTCCTTTTAAACATTTGGTACCGCGATGTGTTGAGGTCAGCCTGACAGAATGCAAACCTAAGAGGCTTTGGCCATTGCTGAGGATTTGGCAGGTTAATTTTTAGGTAGATGCTTTGTATTGGTTAAATTAAAAAAAATTACCAGGCACGAAAAGTCAAATTAAATTCAATGTCTGCTACCTTTTATCTGTTATTATTTTTATTTATAAAGGACAAATATACACCAAAATGTCATATCTAGTGCTCTGAATCTGAGACGGCTTCGGGGGGATATGATTAATTTATATAAATGGTCCCTACAAAAAGCCTGGGGGAAAACTATCTCATGTAAAGTCCCCACAACACACACATTCCCTTTAATGACTTTTTTGCATATTTTTGGAGTGCTGTGGATTTTTCTATTTTGTTACTGGAGGTATTGGTCAGGACTGCTCTGCTGGCACCCACTTTTTTGGATACAAGTGCTGCAATTTATAGAAAACCAATGAAAGACTGGAAAAAAGGGGATTCATGTAAAAAGCAGCAAACAAATAGGAACAGGTAAATTTACTCTAAATCAGAAATATTTATAATATGTATTTTATGGTAAAAATCTAGATTTTAGGAACATGAGAAGTTTCTGGATCAGTTTTTGGATCAGGGGGATATTTGGCTGCTTCTTGGTCGGGCAAAGTGCCTACTGTATATGGTAAAAATGACAGATTATGGGACAGGACATGGATTATGTGGGGAATAAAATAATTGGATTAAAGGGTTAAAAGTAACACCAAGGTCGCAACCATCCGGGGAATTAAAATAGAGGGAGAGGATTTGAAGTTCCATGATTAGAAGTGAGCTTGGCTGCTATTTACTTGAGTTGTATGGAGGAGCAGTGAGCAGGCTTAGTTGCCATTCCATACAGCTCTTTCCAATGGTGCGTGTGCTGGTACATTGGAAAAATTGGATTGATGAATTCAATTGACTGATGGGCTCAAATATCCAGCTAAACTGTGGACAAGGGACACATTTTAGTCAGAAAATTACCTCAATTGTGAGGTGGAGACTCTCAACTTTTCCACATGGTGAGCATGCTGGTGGGATTGGTTCCTCCAACGGACTGATGGGGTCCAAGTGATTTGGCTCTTAGCATTCTATTATTTCCACCTATACTGTGGACAAGGGATACATTTTAGTCAGAAAATTACATCAATTGAGAGGTGGAGACTCACAACTTTTCCACATGGTGAGCATGCTGGTGGGTAGGAACATGGGATTGGTGCCCCCAACAGACTGATGAGGTTCAAGTGCTTTGGCTCTTAGGCTATGTTCACACGGCAGTAATTGCGGGTCGTATTTCGCCCCGCATTTACGCCGTGTGTACGGGGGCGGGGCGGAAGCGGCGGGGCGGGAGCGGCAGCTCGCAGGCCCCATATCCATCCATTATTCACGGCGCGTATATGCCATGAATAATTGCATGTCACCTCTCTCCCCGCTCGACGTATTGTCCGAGTAGGGAGAGGAGACGTAATCCATAGTTCTCTATGAGAACTGCGCATTACCGTAATGACTGGGACGTATCTCGCCCTGTATTTCGCGCAGTACGGCGCAAAATATCGGGCGAGATACGTCCCATTTTAAGCCGTGTGAACATAGCCTTAGCGTTCAATTATTTACCACTTATACTGTGGACAAGGGATACATTTTAGTCAGAAAATTACTTCAGTTGTGAGGTGAAGTCTGATATAATGTGATTTTGCATGTAGAGCGTAACTTCTGCCAATAAACACAGTATTTTTACCTTTTTCTATTAATATTGGAGTCTTGCGCTATTTTGGAACCACATAGTTGTTGGCTTTTTAGTGGATCAACTATTGGGATTTTACTTGGTTTACACTTAACTGTGAGCTTTTCCACATGGTGGGCATGCGGGTGGGTAGGAACATGGGATTTCTGCCCCCAACGGACTTATGGGGTCCAAGTGCTTTGGCTCTTAGCATCATATTATTTACCAACGATACATGTTACGCAGAAAATTACTTTAACTGCTGACAATTGTGTGCAGTAGAGACGCTATATACTGCTTCCATTTGGTTGGCACTTTGGTGGGTAGGAACATGGGACTGGTGCCCCTAACTGACTCATGGGGTTCAAGTGCCTTGGCTTCTAGCATCCCAATATTTACCACCTCTACTCAGGCTCGGACTGGCCCGCCGGGGAGTCGATGGATTCCCTGATGAGCCCCTAGTTCCCTTGGTTCCTGGTAGTAGTGCCGCCACTACCCGGGGCCCAGCTGCTGCATCCTTTCTTTGAACGCCTGGACCCTGTATCCCGAGTACTCAGAGACAGGGCCCGGGAGTCAAGGACTAATGTCTTCGATTCCAGTGGCTGCTCTGCTATTAACTCTTTTAGGCCTAAGTTGTTAGGCCTTAAGCCTACTAGGTGCCGGCCTCTAGTGGTGATGTAGGCGGTGCGATGACATCACAGCATCACGCCACCTGTTCCGGGCCTCACTACAAGCCGCCAGGCAGCTCGTCCTGTCCTGGAGTATGAGAAAGGTGAGATGTTACGTGTTTTTTTTTTTCTCAATATAAAAAAAGGGGCCCTGACAACCTACATACTATGTAAAGGGGGCCCTGGCTATCTGCCTACTATGTAAAGAGGGCCTGACTACCTGCCTACTATATAAAGGGGGCCCTGACTACCTGCCTACTATATAAAGGGGGTACTGACTACCTGACTACTATATAAAGGGGGCCCTGACTACCTGCCTACTATATAAAGGGGTACTGACTTACTGACTACTATATAAAGGGGGCCCTGACTACCTTCCTACTATATAAAGGTGGCTCTGGCTACCTGCCTACTATATAAAGGGAGATCTGACTACCTGCCTCATTTAAAAAACCGGCCCCTGGCTACCTGCCTACTATGTAAAGGGGGCCCTGACTACCTACCTCCTCTTACGCTACTATTTATTAGGCGGCCCTGACTACCTCTGCCTACTATCCTAAAGGGGGCCTCTGGACTACCTGCAATATATCTAAAAGGGCCTGACGTACCACCAGCCGTACGTAACTGGGGGCCGACACCAACACCTATCTACACCTAACTAACTGAACTCACCAGAAACCAACCTAGCAGCCCTCACCTAAATTGGGTCCACCAACTTATCTGGATGGTCTACTTATCTACCTGGGGTCTATTTACCCACTCAGACATCCCCGTGTCTACTTATCTACTTTACTTGGGCCTGACCCCACCAACCGCGACCTGTGGCCAGCCTACTCAACATATCCAGTGGGTGTCTACCTTACCGTAAATAGGGCCTATCTATCTACCTGGGGTCTTCGCCCACTTTGCCTACCTACAAGGGTCTTGCCTACCCCTGTAATAATTGTGAGGGAGCAGCCTGATGCTGTACATAATCGCCAGTGGTTAGTCCTCTCGCCCACCCTCCAGCTCCTAGGAGATTATCGCCGTCTAAATTATGGCCTTGTACCGCTCTCCCACCCTAGTGGAAGTTTTTACAGAGGTGGGAAATAGGAAAATAATGCTCGGAAAAGTGAGGATGATCTAACATATTTGTGTTAAATTCAGGCAGAGGAGTGGTGGCCGGGAGAAGTCATCATGGTGGTGTGGAATATGGACAATAAGAAGGTGAAAAAAGAACGAACTCTTTAACGAAACGACAGACGACTCATCAGATAAGACGCCTCCTGTGACAGTCCCTGGATGTCAGGGATTATTTACTTCTGATATTGGATCGTGCTGTAATTTATTGTAATGTGATGTGCACCCTGGAGCTTGCTGTCAGATCCTATGTGTCGGCTCATGGCGTTGTTCTAGTATATCGGACCCGTGTACACTTTTCCTGACTGTAAGAGCTGAGGACACACCTTACACCCTGTGATAGGAGTTGACACTTTTACTTTCTTGCTGGTGTTTCATTTAGAAGGTGGGTGAGGTGCGTGCGACCAAGGGAAATGTATAGGGGGATATTGGTATGTCTGCTATGGTGCGGGAAATATGAATGGACTACACTAGCCCTGTGTCTATATATGTTAGACTGTGACAAATGTGTGGAGACCGATTTTGTGTGATAGACAGATATTTTGAACCCCTTGGGTTTTGGTGTACTACACAATACATTCTGTTTATTGGCACACTCTACTCTTGTGGTAAATGGGCGCATTTACATGCCGAGATGACCGTAATATTAGATTCTAAGTATCTGTAGTATGTGGACCCCCAAAATCAACTCCCCTGTGGGCCCCCGTCTCCCCAGTCCAATACTGCCTATACTGTAGACAGGGGATACATGTCAGTCACAAAACTTGTGCAACTACTGACAATTTTGTGAGTTAAAGACTCTTTATAACTCTTTCCCATGGGGGGCATGCTGGTGGATAGGAACATGGGACAGGTGCCCCCAACTGACTCATGGGGTCCAAGTGCGCTGTCTCCTAGCGTCCTAAGGTTTGCAACCTATAGTGTAAATGGGATACATGTTAGTATCACAGAAGAACAGAGGGTTGTAGACTTGCTTCAATGGAGGGGGGGGGGGGGGTAATTAAGCAGTCATCGGGTTCATCATAGAGCCTCAGATGATGAGGTTGGCTTACCAGGTAAGGTGCGACTTCAGAGCAGTCCCCGGCAGTAGCAGCTGACCAGGAATGGGTCAGAAGTGCCAAGATAAGGCACCACACAGACAGAGAGACTAGGACAAACAGACCAAAGCCAGGAGGCGTGAAAGGGATAATAAAGAGGAGGCAGGGACTTGAAACAGACAATAAGGGGACGTTTACTACAGCCAGAAACAAACACTAGAAGACTAGACAGGCAAAACAAGGAACAGAGCTAAAAACAAAGCAAGGGACAGAGCCAGATGGAGGGGAACCAAGGCAGGGATCAGAGTCCGAGAACACAGTCAGACAGACAATGGATAGGTTACAGACAAGGCAGATATAACAAGGAAACTAAACAAGGAACAGATAAGACACGAGTAATGCAAAACAGGGAATATACAGACAAGACAGAGTGGAGGGCAAGACAGAGACCAACAAGGAGGCCAAATAGAGGCCAAAGAACAAGACAAGGAGAAACTAATTGCAAGCAAACACAAAACTAAGAGCAAGACAGGATACAAAACAGATACACACACTAGAACTCAGACTAGGAAACCAGACTTGGAACACAGACAGACTAAGAGCTCAGACTAGGGCACAAGCTAGGAACACAGACTAGGACATAAACAGGACATATAACAGAAGGACAAGAACCAAGCAAGACAAACTAAGCAAAGTTCAGACAGGAAAGTGTGGGGAGGAGCTGGTTTATAAATCCACAGCCTAAAGGAGATTGGCTGGGAAAACTAAACCCAGTTGAACCATGTTGAATACATTTCAGCAGGATGCGGCCGCGCCTCCCTAATGGCCAAAAAGGACCAGAGAGGGAATTAGGACAGCAATCGCAAGATAGTGTAGCAGTATGGTTAGTATATAGGGTAAAACTGCACAGTAAATGCAACAGGGAGGTTGCAAGCGACCGTATGCAAAGCAATGTAACAGAAAACTTCTGCAACTAATGACAACTGTACGAGTTAAAGACTCTACAAAACTCTACCACATAGTGGGCATGCTGGTGGGTACAAATATGGGACTAGTGCCCCCAACTGACTCGTGGGGTCCAATTCTTTGGCCCCTAGGATCCAATTATATGCCACTTATTGTGTGAACATGGGATACATGTTAGTCACAAAACTTCTGTAACTGCAGACAATGGTGTGAGGTGCAAATGGTTAAAGTTCTGGACAATATGCGCGCCAAATTGCCAATCACCTGTTTCCTTTCTTGTGGTGGTATGAACACTGCAGTTATTTCATTTTCACAGCTAAACGGTTGCAGCACTTTTAATACTGTCTGCAGTTAT
Organism: Phyllomedusa bahiana; assembly: GCA_025379985.1. NCBI lineage: Eukaryota > Metazoa > Chordata > Amphibia > Anura > Hylidae > Phyllomedusa > Phyllomedusa bahiana. The sequence goes on from JAODAL010009833.1 coordinate 50,566, forward strand.
TTTTCCAAACTGAGAAAATCTAATTGTATAAAATCTGTCCCAGACCAGTAATGGCAGACATCTCTGCTCATATTTTAGGCATTGCCTTAGGCAACATCCACTTAATGTACTGCAGATGCACTAAACAAAACCTACTTCTGTTCCTCGGAATACATCAATTTATTATGGCTGCAGCACCGTGAAATTGTCATGATTTCCACACTTGTGATATCACCACCTTGTTAGATTATACCTGCTTACAGTAAAAGAAAACAGCTCGCCCCGCATCGCCCCAGCTGCAGCGTCTCCGATATATATTACCAGGGATTCCTTCCTTTCCACCTGATGTTTTCTTCTGTTGATAAATGATGTGCTACAAATGCATTGAAAATAAAGATGACAGCAGCATGCTCCATGTCAACAGTCAGGTCCATAATCAGAGGACATTGCTTAAAAGTAAGGAGTTTTAGCATGATTTATTTCTTAAACTATGTTCTAACGATAAGGGAAGAATATATACAGCAGACAAAAAAATGAAACTAAATTTAATACAGATTCAAGAATATAACTATTATAATACTGCCCTCGATGTACAGAATATAACAGCTACTTTAATACTTGTGCGGCCACTCAATGTACAAGAATCTACTTCTACTATAGATACTGCACCCTATGTACATAAAACATAACCACTATAATACTGCTCCTATGTACAAGAATATAACTACATAATACTGCTCCTATGAACAAATATAACTACAATAATACTCCTCTATGTACATGAAAAACAACTACTATCAATACGCATTCAATGTACATGAAATACCAAGTACTACAATACTGCTCCTATGTACATGAATACTACTACTATAATACTGCTCCAATGTTTCAGCGAATACAAGTACTATAATACTTGCTGCTCCCTATGTACAAGAATATAACCTACTATATATACTTGCCCCTATGGTACACAGAGAATATAACTACTATAATTACTGCTCCTATGTACATAGAATAAACTCTATAATACTGCCCTCATGTACAATAATATAAACTACTATAGGATACTGCCTCCCTATGTACAAGAATTATAACTAACTATAATACTCTCTCTTATGTTTTGTAACACAGTAATATCACTAGCTATAATAACTGCCCTCCTATGTACATGAATATAACACTAAAATACTGCTCCTATGTTACAATGACTATTACTACTATAATACTGCTCCAATGTACATAGACTATAACTACTATAATACTGTCTTCCCCCCAGGTGGCATTGCTAGGGTCCAAGACATCTGGGGCTCTAGCCCTTAAGTTTTTCTCTGAGGGCTCGCTCGGGGAGCAAGAGGCGCGCGCCCCCACACGTCCAAGACATTTTCAGCGCACGCGCGTCCAAATTGCCCAAAATAACTCTCCCTCTTCTTGTGTATGGAACACTGCAGTGAATTTCACACAGCTAAACTTCGCAGCACTTTTTAATACTGGTCTGCAGGTTATTTATGTCAAACGACAGAAAATCTAATTGTATAAAATCTGTCCCAGACCAGTAATGGCAGACATCTCTGCTCATATTTTAGGCATTGCCTTAGGCAACATCCACTTAATGTACTGCAGATGCACTAAACAAACAACCACTCTGGTCCTTCGTGAATACATCAATTTATTATGGCTGCAAGGCACCGGAAAGTGTCATGATTGCCACACTTGTGTATCTCCAACCTTGTTAATTACACTGCTTACTGGTTAAAGAAACAGCTCCCCGCCATCGCCCCAGCTGCAGCGTCTCCGATACAATCTTACCCAGGGATCCCTTCCATTTCCCCTGATTGTTTTCTTCCTGGTGATAAATGATGTGCTACAAATGCATTGAAAATAAAGATGACAGCAGCATGCTCCATGTCAACAGTCAGGTCCATAATCAGAGGACATTGCTTAAAAGTAAGGAGTTTTAGCATGATTTATTTCTTAAACTATGTTCTAACGATAAGGGAAGAATATATACAGCCTACAATAAAAATGAACTAAATTATAATACAGGATTCAATACATGAACTAAATAATACTGCCCTCTAAGTACAAGAATATACACTACTATTATATACTGCCTTCTATGTACAAGAAAATGATTTACATAAACTGCTCCTTATTTACAAGAACATAACCACTATAATACTGCTCCTATGTACACAGAATAATAACTAACTAAAAGTACTGCTCCTATGTACAAGAATATAAACTACTATAAAATGCCCTCTATGTACACAGAATATAACTACTATAAGTACTGCTCCAATGTACGAGAAATACAAAGTAAACTATAGATACTCGCGCCTGCATGTACAAGAATATATCTACTTATAATACTGCTCCAATGTACAGGTAATACCAAAGTACTATATTACTGCGTCCTATGTACAAGAATAGTAACTACTATAATACTGAGCGCCTATTTACAAGAATATAACATACATATATACTGGGCTCCTATTTACAGAGAATAAAACAACTATATTACGCATCCTATGTACAAGAATATAACAACTATAATCCTAATACTGCTCCAATGAACAAGAATATAACTACTATAATAACTGCCTCTTTTGTACAAGAATACTAACTACTATAATACTGCCTCCTATTGTACAAGAGAATATAACGACTATAAACGCTCTCTATGTACAAGAAGTATAAAAATATAGATACCTGCTCCTATGTACAAGAATATAACTACTATAATACTGTCGCCCCAGGTCATTGCTAGGCTCCCCAAGCTCATACTGGCTCAGGCCCTTAAGTTTTTTCTCAGTAGGGCCTGTTCACAACTACGGCATTCTTCTCCGCTGGCCTCAATTGTTAACTGCGGATGTTTTTTTACAGAGAAAGTAAACCTTCTGCTCCTGTCATCTGGATTTTCGCACAGTGCAGAAAATATTAAGTGATATAACACTGGCAGTTACTTAGTGACTTTACAGGAGAGAGACACGTCGTCTGAAAGAGTTTGTTCTCTTCTCTATTTCTTCTCCATCATGTCACGCCTGATGACTTGCTACAGCCACCGACTCTTCAACTGAAAAATGACAAAACCAAACATCTTAGACTCCTCATTTTATCAGCACTTTTCTCAAAATCCTATCTGTATACAAACTCCCCATCTATGTGCTTCAAAATGGTAATAATTACCCTCATGTAGGTAAATATTTGCCCCCTGTAGCCATTAGTACGCCCCCTTTAGCCAAAGTCATTCAGCCCCTTCACGACGAGGTAACTGCCTCTCTGTAGCGAGGTTACTTCCCTTTAGGCATAATATGCCCTTCCTGTAGCCATGGTTACTGTCCCCTTTTAGCCATTAATAAGCCCCCTTTTAAGCCAATATTTGCCCTTCCTCAACCAGGTTATATTCCCTTTAGCCAGTAATATGCCCCTTATAGCCAATCAATAAGACCCTCCTCAGCCAGTTAATGCCCCCTTAGCCAGTAATATGCCCCCTTTAGCCATTAATAGTGCCTACCCCTTAGCCAATAATATGGCCCCCTATAGCCAAAATATGCCCTTAGAGCCAAAAGTGTATTCTCCCTTTTCCAGTAATGTGTCCCCTTTGCCATAATATTCCTCCCTAGCCCACAATATGCCCCATAGCCATTCAATATGCCTCTCCATAGCCAGTAACATGATGAGCCCCCTGATAGCCAGTACTATGTCCCCCCCACCAATATTATGCCCCCCAGCCAGCAGTAATATCCCCATAGCCATTACGTACGCCCCCAGGGACAGTAATATGCGCGCCCGTATGACCAATAATATGGCCCCACCATCAGCCAATTATATGCCCCCCCATAGCCAGTAATATGCCCCCCATAGCCAATAATATGCCCCCCACAGCCAGTAATATGCCCCCATAGCCATTACTATGCCCCCAGACAGTAATATGCGCCCCGTAGCCAATAATATGCCCCCCAGCCAGTAATATGCCCCCCCATAGCCAGTAATATGCCCCCCAGTGCCAATAATATGCCCCCCAGCCAGTGAAAAGCTTCCCCATATAACGTTGTTGAGGGTGCACCAGTAATATGCCTCCCCAGCCATGCATATACGCCCCCCAGCAGTGTATATGCCCCCGACTCATAACCAGTGATATTTGCCCCCCACCAGTGATACTGCCCCCCCAAACTCCAAGATATAAGCCCCCCCATCCAGTGTGATATCCTCCCATAGCCAGTAATATGCCCCCCCACCAGTGAGTATTCCCTCCAATCCATTGATATGCCCCCCCCACGACTTAAATAAACCCCACCACGCCAGTTGATATCCCCCCAGCCATTGATATGCCCCCTACCATAATATGCCCCAAGCCATTGATATGCCCCCCCAGCCATTGATATGCCCCCATTAGCCATTGATATGCCCCCCAGCCAGTGATATTTCCCCCCCAGCCAGTGATATGACCCCCCCTAGCCAGTAATGCCCCCCATCCAGTGATATCCAACCCAGCCAGTGATATAGTCCCTCCAACCAGTTTATATGCCCCCATCTACAGAAATATGCTCGCCCGACAGCCATTGATATGCACCCCAGCCAGTGATATGCCCCCCCGGCCAGTGATATGCCACCCAGCCATTGATATGCCCCCCAACCAGTGATATGCCGCCCATAGCTAATAAAAAAAAAAAAAAAAAAAACTACTTACTAATAGACTGAGCACGTTCCCCGCGCATCATTCCTGCAGCTGGTAAAGCTATTTTGGTGTAAGCAGCTTGATTCATCACCTACTTACGCAGTCTTCGGCTTGGCCCGGACCCTCCCTCGGCCGCCCAAAGGTTGCCGCTTAGGAGACCCAGCGTCGCAAGAGGGTGGATGAAAGACGATCGCGTCAGCGGCCCGCCTGCGACTCTGAAGTGATGTACAGTCCGCGCTTACCAAGCACTGTACACTACAGGGATGAAGGACAGGACGAGAGCGATCCGTCCTCCTCCTCCCTGACTTCATGACTGCACGGTCCCGCTGTGAATCGCTGCACTGTCAGGTTATCGGCGGGCGCCTCCCACATGCTCGCACATGATGGAGGCGCTCCAGGCCCACTGGCAGTGGGCCTGGATGCCGCAGAGTCCGGGCACAGCGATTCATATTCGGGGCTCGTGCCCCGAATGGAACTCTGCCTAGCGGACCCCCTGCTGCCCCCTATTGTACAAGAATATAACTACTATAATACTGCCCCCTATTGTAACAAGAAAAAACTACTCTATAATACTGCTTCTATGTACACCTAGAATATAACTCGCTTAAAATACTCGGGCCCCAATGTACGAAGAATATATCTACTATAATACGGACCTCCCTATGTACAAGAATATAACTGACTAAATATACAGCATCTATGTTACTAATGAAATACAACTCACTATAGTACTGCCCCTCTATGTACAAGAATATAAATCGCTAGTAATACTGCTGCTATGTTCAAGAATATAAAACTACTAATAATACCGCTCCTATGTACATGACTATAACAACTATCATAATGCTCCCTATTACAAGAATTACCTCTATAATACTGCTCCGTATGTAGCATGACTATAACTACACTATAATTACTGCACTCCCTACTACAGAGAATAGTAACTTCTATAATACTGCCCTATGTACATTACTAAACGCTATAAGAATACTGCCACCCTTATGTACAGAATATAACTACTATAATACTGTTCATAATGTACATGAAATATAACTATCTATAATACTGCTCCTAGTACAAGAATGTAACTACTATAATACTGCCCTCTATGTACAAAGAAGATAATCCTATAATACAGCTTCCCGTATGTACACCAGCAATATAACTAAAACTACTATAATACTGCACCTCTATTGTACACTGAAATATAACTAGCCTATAATACTGCGTCCTAGGTACAAGAATAAACTACTATAATACGCTCCTAGAACAATTGAATATAACTGACTATAATACTGGGCTCCTATGTGCAATAATATAACTACTATAATACTGCTCCTATTACAAGACTGTAACACTATAATACTGCCCTCTATTTACAGGAATATGAACTACATAGAACGCTCCTATGTACAAAATAATATAACTACTATAAACACTGCTCCCTAATGTACAAAGAATAATAACTAACATAAGTACTGACTCGCTATGTGCAAGAATAATAACTTCTGATAATACTGCTCCCTATGTACAAGAAATGAAACTACTAAAATACTCCGCCTCTTCTGTCAAGAATATAACTACAAAAACTGCTCCACCTATCTGTAAAAGAATATTTAATAACATACTATAATACTTGCCCCCTATGTAACAAGAATATAGAAAACTATCTATAATACTGCTCCCTCATGTACAAGAAGAAACTACTATAATACTGTCTTCCCCTATTAACAAATAAATATAAAAACTAATAATACTGCTCCCTGTACATAGAATAAAACTACTAATAATCACAGCCCCCCTATGTACAAGAATCGTACTAACTATAATACTGCCCAGCCCTTTGTACAAGAATGTAACTATCTATAACTTACTGCCCTAGTGTACAAAATAGTAAACACAAGTACTGCAGTTAAAACACTAAATGGCAGAGAGAGCGCACCTCGTGCCGGGTAAAACTCTTTCTACAATAAAACAATTGACGTAATCGCATAGTCTCTCACCTCTTTAAGGTGTGTGCTGGATTGTCACAACCATTTTAAAAAAATCACCCCTTGTTTTTGGGCGAACGTTTGTAATGATCCCCGGGGATCAATGTCGAGCCGCCGTCTAGCCGATTCCAACGGTGAAACCTCACAGGAATTCAAAACGGTGGTCCCCGGAACGAATAGAAAGTTGAAAGAATTCCCTATTTCACTTTGTTCAAGCAAAAAAGAGGGCAATGACATAAAAGTTGGACTATGAACAAGCGCTACAGAGCAATGTGACAAGGACAAGACACTAGGCAGCTACCACATAAATGCGTGTCTTCTTATTGTCCACAATAAAGAACAAAAGCAAAAATGCCAGTGACGCAACTTAGGAATCGGGGAAGATACATTTCTGCTTTGTTTTATTTTGGACAATTAAAAACGACACGTTTATGTGGCTAGCTGGCCAAGTGTCCTTGTCCTTTCCATGTCTGTACCTGTTCATAGTCCAACCTTTTAAATCTCACCCTTTTTTGATTGAACAGAGTAAAATATTGAAATTCTTTCAACTCTATTACAGAGAATGATTAGCTTACAGACAACTGCCCCTATAATACAAGAATATAACTACTATATATACGCCCCGTATTACAAGTCACATGACTACAATAACTACTGCCCTCTATGTACAATAATAGTAACTACTATAATATCTGCTCCCATTTACAAGATATAACTACTGATAATAGCAGGCTCCCTATGTACAAGAATATAACTTACTATAATACTTGCCCTACATACAACAGACAAAACTACTATAATAGCTGCCCCCTATGTAACAAGAATAAAAACTACTATAATACTGCGCTATTAACAGAATATAACTACTATATACACTGCCCTCTATGTTAACAAAGGGGGCGGCAAGAATAAGACTACTATACATACTGCTCCCATGTACAAAGAATATAACTACTTATAATACCTGCCCTCTTATGTACAAGAGAAAACTACTATAGATACAGCTTCACCATTGTACAAAATAATAACTACTATAATACTGCTCCCATGTACACAATGAGAATATAACTACTATAATACAGCCCTCTATTTCAAGAATATAACTACTATAATACTGCGTCCTAATGTACTAGAAATAACTACATAACCTGCCCCCTATGTACACTAGAATTAATTACTATAACTACTGTCCCTATGTACAAAGAATATAACTACTAGTAATCTATCTGCTCCCTATGTTAAGAAATATAACTACTATTAAACTGCTCCTATGTACAAATAATTTAGACTACTATATATACTGGCTCCTATGTACAAGAATATAACTACTAAAAACCTGCCCTCTATGTACAAGAAATAAAACTACATATAATACTGCTTCCCTTACAAGAATAGAACTACTAATATCAAACGGCCTATGATACAATGATATTAATTATTATAATACTGCTCACTACAGTACAAGAATATATCTACCTATAAAAATTACTGCCTCCTATGTACAAAAATATAACACTATATACTGCTCCTATGTACAAAGAATATAACTACTATAATACTGCTTCTATGTACAAGATATAAAACTGCTATAATATACAAGCCAGGTCCTGTACAGGAGTAAAACTACAAATAATACTGCCCTCTATGGTACAAGATTATATCTACTATTAATACTGCCTCCATGTACAAGAATATAACTGCCTATTAATAACTGCTCCCTATGTACAAGAATATAACTCCTATAATATGTCCCCTATCTTACAAGATATAACTACTATAATACTTGGCTCCTATGTACAAACGAAAATAACTACTATAATACTAGCTCCCTAGTGTACAAGGAATATAACTACAAAAAACTACTGCCCTCTATGTACAATAAAGTTTAACTACTATAATACTGCCCTCTATGTACAAGAATATAACGTACTATAGTAATACACCTCTATGTACAAGAATATAACTACCTATAATCCTCCTCCATGTACAAGAATGTAACTCTTATCAATACAGTCCCCCTATGTAACAAGAATATAACTACTATACATACATGGCTTCCCTATGTACATATGAATAAACTAACTAAAATACTGCTCCCTATTACAAGAATATAATTATTATAATACTGCTCGCACTTTTAGTACACAGCGAGTAATATACTACAATAAATACTGCTCCTATGTACAAGAATATAACCTACAAAAAATGACTGTCCCCCAGGGCATTGCAAGGGGTCCCAAAACAATCTGTGGGCTCCAGCCCATAAGTTTTTCTCAGAAGGGCTGGGTTATCACACGGCATTTTTTCGGCCTGGGCCTTATTGAACTGCGTATTTTTTTTACAGAGACAAACCTTCTTTCCGTGTCATTGATTTCTGAGCTGCACAGCAGAATATAACCGTTGATTACTAATCAGTTATACAATAGTGACTTAACACAGAGAACGTCTCTGAAGGTTGTTCGTCTTCTCTTTTTCCTTCTCCAACTGTCCCAGACGCCATATGACTTCTACCTCCACGTACTCTTACACTGAGAAATGTACAAAACAAACATCTTACACTCCTCATTTATCACATTTTTCTTGCATATTCCATCTGTATACAAACTCCCCATTCTATAGTTGGCTCAAAATGTAATAGATATACCCTCATGTAGGTAAATATTTGCCCCCTGTAGGCCGTGAAGTAGCCCCCTTAGCCAAGTCATCTAGCCCCTATAGCCAGGATACTGGACCTCTGTAGCTAGGTTACGGCCCCCTTTTGGCAGTAATAAGCCGTCCTTATCCAGGTTACTGGCACGCTTTAAGCTATGCACCCTTTATCGCCGAATAATTCTGCCCTCCTCACCCCCAGGGGTTATATCCCCTTTAGCCAGGTAAATAATGTCCCCCTTGTAGAGCCAATAATAATGCCCTCCTCAAGCCAGTTATATTGCCCTCTTATGCCAGTAATAATGCCCCCGTTTAGCCACTTAATCTCTCCCCTTAAGCCAATAATATGCCCCCTTAGCCAATATGGCCCCCTTACCAAAAGTATTCTCGTTCTCCGTTTAGCCAGTAATGTCGTCCCTTTAGCCCACTATTATCTCCCCTTAGCCACGAATATGCCACCCCATAGCCAGTAATAAGCCTCCCATAGCCAGTAATAGCCCCCCATAGCCAGTAATATGCCACCATACCAGCCAATAATATCGCCTCCCACATAAGCCAGTAATAAGCCCCCATTAGCCTACTAAGACCCCCCAGACAGTGAATATCGCGCCCCGTAAGCAATAATATGCGTCACCTCCCATAGCCAGTACATATGCCCCCCAGTGTCCTAATATGCCCCCCATAGCCATAATATGCCCCCGTACACCATAACGATCCCCCATAAGCCATTTACTAAGCCCCAGACATGTAATATGCGCCCCGTACAATAATATGGCCCCACCCAATAATATGCCCCCCATAGCCAGTATAATGGCCCCCCATCGGCAATAATGAATGCCGCCCAGACATTCTGATATCTCACCCATAGCCATTAATATGCCCCCCAGCACGTGACATGCCCCCAGCCAGTGATATGCCCTCATAAACAGTGCTATGCCCCCAGCCATGTGATAAGCCCCCCGATATCAGTGATAATGCCCCCAGCAGGATATGCCTTCCCATAGCTTACAATCCCACACAAGCCAGTGAAATGCCCTCCAGCATGATATGCCCCCCCAAGCTTTAATATACCCCAGCCCTTGATATGCTGCCCCCCCAGCCATTGATTTGCCCCCATTAGCCAGTTATATGCCCCAAGCCAGTGATAACATGCCCCCCCACCATTATATGCCCCCGATTATCCAGTGATATCACCCCAGCATGATATGCCCCCAGCCAGTGATATGCCCCCACCAGCCAGTGATATGCCCCCCAGCCATGATTTGCCCCCCAGCCAGTGATATGTCCTCCAGCCAGTGGATATCCCCATTAGCAGAAATATTCCCCCCACACCATTGATATGCACCCCAGCCAGTGATATGCCCCCCCGGCAGTGGGATATGCTACCTCACTGCGATGAGTATTATCCCCCCCAAGAGCCAAGTTAAATGCCGCCATGAGCTAATAAAAAAAAAAAAAAAAAAAACGTACTTACCTAATGAGGCAACGGTCCGCTGCATCCAGGTCCTGCAGCTGGTAAACGTGTAAGCCAGGCTGATGTCACACGCTATCTTACCGTCGTCGCGGGCCCCGGACCTCACTCGGCCGCAGAGTGGCCGGACTTATGAGACCAGCGTCGCAGAGGGGGTGATGAAGCGAATGCGTCGCCCTCTGCAGCCCTGAAGTGTATGTACACGCTTACCAAAAGCACTGTACATACAGGGAGAAGACAGGACGGGAGCGATCCCGTCCTGCTTCCTCCCAGACTCTGGACGGCACGCCGCTGTGAATACGGCTGAGCACAGATCATAGATACGGAGCGGTCGCCTCCCACACTGAGAGAGAGCGCCCGATGCCCCGGCATGGCCTGGACTGGCCCGAGACTTGCGGGAACAGCATTTCATTCGGGCCGTGCCCTCGAATTGAATCTTGTCGCGTAGGCGACGCCCTAAGGCTGGCCTCACCGCCTATTGTTACAAAGAATATAACTACTAACCTGTCGACCGGCGCACTGTGTCTCTTCGTTGGCAGCGCGCGCAGCATGTGGGCTGCAAGTACATGCTTCCGGGAAATTCGTCTGATACTGCCCCCTATGCTGACAAGAATAAAACATACAATAAAATACTAGCTTCTATGTACAAGAATATAACTACTAATAATACCTGCACCTCATGTACAAAGTAATAATTCCGACTATAATTCTGACCCTATTTACAAGAGAATATAACTACTATAATTCAGCTTCTATGTACAAGAATAAAACTTACATACAGTACGCAGCTCTATGAACAGCACGAATATAGAGTGGCCTATAATAGCTGCTCTATTACAAGAATATATCTACATAATACTGCTCCCCTATTGTCCATGACTATAACCTAACTGATAAATACCTGCTCCTAGTACACAGAATGTAACTACTGAGTAGATACTGCACTAGGTGACATGACGATACACTTACTATAATACTGGCCCCCCTATTTACATCCGACGAATGTAACTTTATCTATAATACTGTCATCCTATGACAAGACTATAACTACTATATACTATAACCCCCTGCCGCCTATGTACAAAGAATATTAACTACTATAATACTGTTACAATATGTACAAGACAATATAACTACTATAAAGATACTGCACCTATGTACAAGAATTGTAACAAACTATAATACAGCCCTCCTATGTACAAGAATATAATCACTAAAATTACTGCCTCCCTATGTACAAGAATATCACACACTATAATACTAGGCCTCTATTGTACAAGAATAAAACTACGTAAAGTACTGCTCCTCATGTCCAGAGAATATAAAACTACCTATAATACTGCTCCCCTACATGTACAAGAATATAACTAATACAATACTCGCTCCTATTGCAAGAATATACACTACTATAATACTGCTCCTTATGTAACAGAGAATGTAACTACATATAATGACTGGCCCTCTATGTACAAGAATCTAACTACTTATAATTATACTGCTCCTATGTAAACAGAATACACTACTATAGAACATGCTCCCTCTATGTGTATCAAAGAAAAAAAATATAAACTACTATAATACTGCTCCAGAAAAATGGGTGGTGGGCAAGAAATATAACTACTATAATACTGCTCCTATGTACAAAAGATAAGTAACTACTATAAATACTGCCCCTCTATGTGCACAAGCGAATATAACACTATAATACTGCGCCCTATGTACAAGAATATAACTACTATAATACTGCTCTATGTACAAGAATAGAAACTACAATAATACTGCACCTATGTACATAGAATATAACTACTATAAAACGCTCCCTATGACAAGAACGTAAACACTATAAATACTGCTAGCCCTATGTACATAGAATATAACTACATAATACTGCCCCCTATTTACATAGAATGTGATCTACTATAATACTGCCTCACCTTTGTACAAGAATGTAACTGTCATAATACTGCCGCCCTATGTACAGAATGAGTAAAACAAGTCACGTTGAAAGTCTAAAAACATAAAGGCAGAGAGAACGCGCAACCTCGTGCGGGTAAAACTATTTACAATAAAAAAATTACGGATCCTAGTCCTCTCACCTCTTTAAGTTGTGCTGGAATGTCCACAACCATTTAAATCACTTGAACTTTGATGATCCCCGGATCAATGTCGACCCCCGTCTACCGATGTTCAACGGTGAACCTCCACAGGAAGTTCACCGGTGGTCCCCGGAACGAATAGAGTTGGAAAAGAATTCCATTGCACTTTTGTTCAAGAACAAGTAAGGGAAGACTTAAAAGTTGGCACTATTGAACAGAGCTACATACAATGGAAAGGACAAGACACTAGGCAGCTAGCCACGTAAATTGTGTCTTTTATTGTCCAAAATAAAAACAAAAGCAGAAATGCAAAACGCACGAGGAAGCAGGGAGATACAATTTCTGCTTTCGTTTTTAGTTTTGACAAATTACACGCACACATTTAAATGTGTCTAGCTCCTATAGTCTTGTCCTTTCCAACTGTCTGTAGCGCTGTCCCATTAGTCCAACTTTTAAGTCTTCCCTTTGTTTGCTTGAACAAAGTCAAATAGGAATTCCCTTCAACTTCTTGCAGCAAGAATATTTACTACTATACTACTGCCCCTATAGATACAAGAATATAACTCTATAATCTAGCCCTCATGTACAAGTACATGACACTAATAATACTGCCTCTATGTACAAGAATATAACTACTAATAAACTGCCCCTATTACAAGAATATAACTATTAAAATACGCTCGTCTATGTCGCAAGTATAATGAAATACTATAATACCTGCTTGCTTGCCCTATGTACAAGAATATAAATACTAATAATACTGCACCTATGTACAAGGACATAACTACTATAATACTGCCCCGTATGTACAATAAATATAACTAATATAAATACTGCTCCTATAGTACAAGAATATAGAACTACTAAATACCGCCCTCTTATGTAACAAGAATATTAAACTACTATATATACTGCCGCGTCTTAAGTACAGAGAAGTAAAGACTATCTATAATACAGCCCCATGTACTCCACGAATATAACCCTACTATAATACGTGCTTCCCTATGTAACAAGAATATAACTACTAATAATACTGCCCCTATGTACACGAAGAAATATAACTAGCTATAATACGCCCTCTATGTACAAGAATAGAACTACTATATACTGTCTCCCTAATAGGTACAAGAATATAACTACTATAATTACTGCCCCTATGTAGCATGGAGAATATAATTACTATAAAAACTGTCCCTATGACAAGAATATAACTACTATAATACGCTCCCTACAGATATAAGTAATATACTACTATAATACTGCCCTAGTACAAGAATATAACTAATATAAAACTGCACCTATGTACAAGAATAAACTACTATAAAATACGCCCTCTACCCTATGACAAAGAATAAAACTAACTATAATACTGCTCCCATGTACAAGAATATAACTACATCATACTGCTCCTATGTACATAGAATATAATATATAATACTGTGCCCTATGTACAAGTTTTTATAACGTGCTATGATAAACACGCCGCCTTATGTACAAGAATATAACTACTATAATACTGCCTGCTCTATGTACAAGAAAATAACTACTATAATACTGCTCCTATGCACAAGAAATATAACTACTATGATACTGCTCCTATGTACTGAAGTATAACTACATAATACTGACTAACCTGATGTACAGAGAGATATAACTACTATAATACTGCGTCCTTTACCTTCCCCTATGTACATAGAGAATAAAACTGACTAAAATACCGCCACCCCTTTGTACATGAGACAGAATATAACTACTATAACATGCTCTCTATGTACAAGCAATATAACTACTATAATACTGCCTTTCCCAGATGTACAAGAAACATACTAATATACACACAGTCTCTTATGTACCAAGAATATAACCTACAATAATACTGCCCTAGGTACAAGAATATAACTACTATATTATCTTCCTCTATATACAAGGAATATAACTACATATAATACTTGGCCCCAATGGTACAAGAGAATAGAACTACTATAAATACTGTCCCTATGTACAAGAATATAACCTAGAATACTGTCCCCTATGTACAAAGAATATAACTGACCTATAGAATACTCGCCCCTATGTTACACAAGATGTAAAACTCCAAATATCTTGCTTCCTATGGTAACAAGAACATAACTACTATAATACTGCTCCTATGTACACTACTAATTTGATTAATTGGTCAGAGTGAAGGGTCTTCTTTTTTAGTTGTCCTTCATTCGGGATAGATCAGGGATGTGTTTGGATATTCGACTGCGAACTTTTCCTCGCTCCAGGAATTTTACATGCCGCCCCCTGCACTTTTTGTGTTTCCTGAGAGGCCTGTGCAGCTGTGCTTTGTACATTATCCACACTTGGCGTCCTGTGCTACCTGGTGTTTTAACTTCTGTCAGAATATTTCCTTGTTGACCCTTCAGCCTCCTGCTTGGGAGTCACTGGGAATATCTGCGGCCACGGAGGATTCTGCGAATTGCTGGGTAACCATAGAGACTGCAGAATATCCCGAAGCAAAGAGAAGATACGAGACAGACAAGAAACGCGTGGTGTCCAGTATTTTATCGGCTGAGCTGCTTCATGTGCCCCTCACAGGAGCAGCTGTCAGAAATCACAGACAGAGAGAAAATGTAATAGCGCTGCTTGCTGAGCATGTAGGCCAGACAAAGACCCACGGGCGCAGGTGTCCAGCAGGGAATGTGGCGAGTTTGGAAAATGTAGAATATGCAGCATATTTATCAATGCATTGCAATGAGCTAAGTCCTGTCAAACAGTCTCCAGATCTTAATCTAGGAAACAGCTAAAGAGGTTACTAGAGAGGGGGCAGCGGTACCAGCAAGATCCGGGACCTAAGGGAGCCAAAAAGGTCCACAGAGCCATATGAGGATACCAGCATGAGGATGCATATCTAATGGCTAATGACCACTGGTGCAACGATCCAGATTGTTCCCCCCCCAACCACCATGTGTTTATAATGGACAGCTAGGGGTCTACTGACAGGAGCACCGGCTATCAACCACAGACCAGTCAAAAACCCAAACTGGGCATGATGCAAGCTACACTATACTAGCTCAGTGGGTTATATTAGGGGTCCTCTTATCATTAGCTTTAGGCTTCTTCCTACAATAGTACCCAGGTAGAGAAAGGATCAAGGCTAAAGATACCTATAGTGTAGATAGATAGATAGATAGATAGATAGATAGATAGATAAGATCAAGATAGATTAGACTCGATAGACATGAGATAGATAGAGATACATATATATTGAGATAGATAATAGATAGATCGAATAGATTAGATAATAGATAGATGATGAAATAGATAATGGGGCTAATAGAATAATAGATAGATAATACAGATAGATAAGATAGATTATATGAGATAGATAGATATGAGAGATAGAATAGATATAAGATATATAGATGATAAGATAGATAATAGATAGCATATATATGATAGATAGATATATATGAGATAGATAGATAGATAGAAAGATATGAGATAGATAGATAGCATAGATATATAGATTAGAATAGATAGATAGATAGATAGATATGGGATACGATCAGATATGCGATGTAGATATGAGCGATAGATAGATATGAGGAGAGATAGAATATACAGATTAGATAGATAGAATGAGATGAGATAGATATACAGATAGATAGATATGAGAGTAGATAAATATGAGAGAGACTAGATATGAGATAGATATGCAGAGAGATAGATATCTGAAGATAGATAGATATAGACATTAGATAGATTAGAACAGATAGATAGATAAAATAGATAGATATAGATAGATTAGATAGGATATGGGTAGATAGATAATATGAGATAAAGATATGAGATAGATAGAAAAGATAATAGATAGATAGATAGATAGATAGAAAAGACTAAGAGAGATAGATTGATATGAGATATGGATAGAATAGATTTATGAGATAGATAGATATGAGAATAGACAGATAGTAAAGATAGATAGGTATAGATGATCTGAATAACAGATAGATAGATAGAAAGGATTGTAGATAGATAGATAGATAGATAGATAGATAGATAAATATGAGTAGAGATAGATATGAGATAGATGAGTAGATTATGAGATAGATAGATATGAATATATATTTGAGGAAATACGATAGATAGATATGAGATAGATAGATAAAAATAGATAGATAAATAAATAGATATGGATATGAGATAGATAGATTAGATAGATAGGATAGAATAGATAGAATGATAGAAGATAGATATTAGATAGATAGATAGATAGATAGATATGAGCATAGAGTAATAGATAATAGATAGATAGGAGATAATAGATACATAATTAGATAGCATAGATAAGATAGATAGATATGAGATAGATAGATAGATAGATAATAGATAGATTCTGAATAGATTAGATAGATAGATAATAGATAGATAAGATAACAGAGAGATAGATAGATATGAATAGATAGATATGAGATAGATAGGATATGACTAAGACAGAATAAGATAGATAATGAGAATCTGAAATAGCATAGATAGATACGATAGATATGTATAGATAGACTAGATAGATAATATGAGATGAGTTAGATATGAGATGAGATAGATAGATATATATGAGATAGATAATATGAATAGATATGAGATAGTATAGATAGATATAGATAGATAATATCATAGAGAGATAAATAAATAGATAATATGAGACATAGATAGATATAGAGAAGATATATAGATAGATAGATAGTAGATAGATATGAGATAGAAGATAGATAAAGATCAATAGATATGTAGATAGATAATAGATAGATAGATAGTAGATAATATAGAGATATGAGATAATAGTAGATAGATAGATAGCAAAGAAAATTGAGATAGATAGATATATAGATAATGAGATAGATAGATAGATAGACAGGATAGATAACAGAAAAGAGATAGATATGAGATAGCTATTTTATGATATAGATAGATATGAGGATAGACAGATATAAGATAGATAGATAGACTAAAATAGATAGATAGATTATAGAATAGGATAGATATGAGATAGATAGATAATATATAGATAAAATCATAGTGAGATAGATATGAGTATTAGAATAGATAGCTATAGATAGATAGATATGAGATAGATATGAGAATAGATCGATAGATATGAGAAAGATAGATATCGAGATAGATAGATAAATAAACAGATAGATAATAGATATGAAATAGATAGATATGAGATAGATAGATATTGAATAGATAATATCGATATGAAATATGGAATGGACTTTATAGATAGATGAGATAGATATATAGATATGAGATAGATAGATAGATACATAGATACATAGATACATAGATACATAAATACATATAAGATAGATAGATGAAAACATTTGTCTCGCTGAATAATCCTCTCCGTCCATTTCTCATTATAACCTGATGTGAACGAGGTGAACAAAATGTATTAAGCATAAAAGAAAACATGACATTTCCATTTGACTTACAATGTAATTGTGATCATGAATTGATGAATGACTTCTGATTACTAAATGCTTCTTTAAAGCTCCACTTTATGAAAATCAAATTACTTGTAAATTATTATGTAGATTCTGGCAGGTTTCCATCGCTCCCTGTGCAGCCATTACAGCAGCCATTCAGATTTGACTGATATTGTCCCTATTTATTTCGTATAATATGAGCTTCATTGAATGTGGGATAATTCTTGCCCTATTCATCGCGGAGGTGAAATTCTATAGCGCGCGGTGTTAAGAGAATATAAACGGCACAAAACTGACTAATCCAGCGGAGAGGTCTCATTCTTCGCCAGTCATTTACACACAAAAAAGCAGAAACAAAAAGTTCCTTTCGTGAGAACAATAAAAAATATTGACTGATTTCGAGCCAATCTGGGGAACTGGTTGCAGCAGCCGCAGTCACGTATCAATGGCGGAAACCAACTGGATTGTTTTGTTCTATTTTGTATTATTTTATTGTATATGGGATTTTTTTTTCTATATTATCTCAATATTTATTATCACACTATATATTAGACTATCACAAGGCATTATGGGAAAGGAACTGAGAAGCTGAAGCGCCCTCTATTGGATGTAACAAATATATAAAATATATAAATATCCCTTTTGCTTTCTCAAGACCCAGTTGGTCAATAGCGAATTGAGGATTTGTTATGTCCAATAGAGGGCGCTTGACTTTCTCAGCTCCTTTCCCATAATGCCTTGTGGTATGCAGATGCTTAGTGGAGGGCAAAAGGCAATTCAAAACTCTACACACCATTTGGTGCTCTCCTCACCTCACAGGATGATGTCTATAGTCTAAATATATATATTTATCTTCTATCATAAAGACTGTTTGTAGCCTCCTTAGATTGCTGCTCTGGCCCTCCTCTCTCACACAAACAGAATGCTGCTGATGGTATCCTCTGTCACCTATAGGCAACTGCTCATCATATACCCTCCTCACTTACAGACTGCTGGTCTGATCCTCCTCTCTCACACATAGACTGACTCTGTCAAATATAGACGGCTGCTATTGGTTTTCTATGTCACATAAAGACCGCTGATGATGGTTTTGTCTGTCAGATGTAGACTGCTTATAGCCTCCTACATCTAGACTGTTGCTCATATTTCACATATAGACTGTTGCTGTGGCCTCAATGCTCTTGTCCTCACAGACCCCTATCCTTCCTCCTTTTACTACTAATATGGCTTCTCCTCCCCTGTGATGTTGTGCAGTGTAGCGTAATTGGCCTACAGGACCTACTGTATGTTGACATCATATAGGTTCTATAAGGGCTTAATACACTACAGTGTAGTCAGAAATAGTGGACTCTCTGTAGTTTTGCCACAATTTGCATAAAATACAGAAAAATGTCAGCAGCCTCCCACTCTCACCTCATCTGTCACTCTGCCCACTCACTTCTCAGCTCGGTCTGCATCCAGTGTTATAACCGTCACCCTGAATGTTAGCGTGTCATGTGCTGATACTACTCTGTATTGGTAGTATTTCTATAACACTCTTATACAGGAGATGCTAAGGCATGCATATATATATATATATATATATATATATATATATATATATATATATATATATATATACATATGTATTTATGTATATATAATTTATGTATATATATATATATATATATATATATATATTATATATATATGTAAGCAACAGTGATTAATCCTCTTTGTTTGTTAGAGATAACACACTCTGTTCTTAAGCTGCCGGCGTCCTGTGTGCCAACCTGTGGTGACATCACTTCCTCCTCTCAGATAAGACAAAGAGCAGAGAGAGAAAGGGAGAGCAGGGCGGTAACCAGAGAAACTTGTGTGCCCTCAGAGCAGATAAAATCTCTCTTATCTTCTCAATAAGGCAAAATAAACAAAGCAATGTACTTGGAGAAAGTCTTCATTTAGCGTTCTCTGCATGCTGAAAGCTAATATTTGTAGTGAGCCAATGCCTTTGATATTGGGGTCTGCTTTATTTCGGTTACTGATTAATAGACCTGAATTCACTTTGGAATTCTGATAAGAAAAAACTTTATGAAATAATATATTGCAACATTTGTGTACTACCAGCTAGGTTTGGCCACACCTTCTCATTCCAAGAGTTTTCTGTATTTTCATGACTACTTTCATGACACTGGTCTAATGTCCATTCCTTGTGTTCTTTAGCCCAAACAAGTCTCTTCTGCTTGTTGCCTCCTTAGCAGTGGTTTCCTAGACTTGTTTGGGCTAAAGAAGACAAGGAAATGGACATTAGACCAGTGTCATGAAAGTAGTCATGAAAATACAGAAAACTCTTGGAATGAGAAGGTGTGCCAAACTTTTGGTCTGTACTGTATGTATATATATATATATATATATTATATACTATATATTATATATATATATATTATATATATATAATATATATATATATATATATATATATATATATATATATATATATATATGTATATGTGTGTGTGTGTATATATATATATTTATATATATATATATATATATATATATATATATATATATATGCCTTAGCATTTAGATTTATCTTTAGTAAAAGCATTGGTAGTGCACAAATGTTGCAATATATTATTTCATAAAGTTTTTTCTTATCAGAATTCCAAAGCGAATTCTGGTCTATTAATCAGTAAACGAAATAAAGCAGACCCCACTACAAATATTAGCTTTCAGCATGCAGAGAACGCTAAATGAAGACTTTCTCCAAGTACATTGCTTTGATTATTTTGCTTTGTTGAGAAGGTAAGAGATTTTATCAGCTTTGAGTGCACACAGGTTTCTCTAGTTACCGTCCTGCTCTCCCCTTCTCTCTCTGTGCTCTTTGTCTTATCTGATAGGAGGAAGTGATGTCACCACAGGACGGCACACAGGATCCCAGCAGCTTGAGAACAGAGTGTGCTATCTCTAACAAACAAGGAAGATTAATCACTGTTTTTTACTTTGAGCTCTGAAGTTATCTGCACTATAGATAAGATCTCCTGAGCTCATGTCATTGCAATTTGAAGAGCTGTGAATATAGAGCTGATATGCTAATCACTGCTATAGAACCCCCACAGCCTGACCAGGAAGAGACAGGAAGCATGGAACTAAAGCTACTTTGGCTCTGTGAAACAACAGAGTTAGACAACCCCTTTAATTCAGACTTCAGACCCAAAAAATACTTCACACCCCATATCAGACTTCTACCTCGTTCTCCTCCTCTGCTCACTGCAGATGTTCTCATACCTGTAAACCTAGGGTGTATGCATACCATGTGTCTACAATACTGGTGTCTTCTTATGGGGCAGAAGGGCTTTTGGGCCCCCTCAGACTGCTGGGCCTGGTAGCAGCTGCTATCTCTGCACCCCCCCCTAGCTCGCCCCCCGCTTGGATATGTCTCATTGTTGATGGTTCCGATCCCCCTCCCACTATTCTAAATGAGAACCCCAAACCCCTCCTTCTGAATGTATCGATGGTTGGGACTTTTCATTTTGGGTGATGGGGTTCTGATTACAGTTAGCATCATGAGGGGCTCTCATGTATGTCTATGGGAAAGTCTTAACCTGAAAAGGGAGCCTGAAAAGCTGTAGAATCAATACGCTTGAACAGGAAGTGGAGCCTGAAGGTGTAGAAAACGCTCACAGCCTAACAGAAGTAGGGGCCGAAGTGTAGAACTACCAACGCCCTTTAAAGGAAGCGAGAGCTGAAGCTTGAACCCCTCACGTCTAAAAAGAAAGGGAGGAGCCTGAAGCTGAGAACCACCACACCTGAACAGGAAGTGAGAGCCCAAAGTGTAGAAACACACAGCCTGAAAGGAAGTGAGGCCCAAAGATGTTAAAAAACCCCCCCCCAGCCTAAACAGAAAGGGGAGCCTGAAAAGCTGTAGAATCAACCAGCCTGAACGGAAGTTGGAGCCTGAAATGTAGAACCGTCAAGTAAACAGAAAGCGGGCTGAAGCTGTGAACCATTTCCCCACCGAAAAAGGAAGTGAGAACCCGAAGTTAGAACCACTACAGCCTAAAAAAGAAAGAGGTCCCGAAGTGTGAACCACCCCCGCCTAACAGGAAATGGAGCCTAAAGCTGTAGAAACACTCACCCTAAACAGAAAGCGGAGCCCAAGCCTAGAACCCCCATGCCTGACAGGAAGTGGGAGCCTAAAGATGTAAAAAAGTCCCAGCTTGAAAAAAAAAAAAAAAAAAAAATAGGGCCTGAAGCTGTAGAACCCCAACAGCCTGAAAAAGGAAGTGGGAGTCTGAAAAAAGTGACCCCCACAGCCCTGAAAGGTAGTGAGACCCGAAGTGTAGAACCACCCACAGCCCGAAAGGAAGTGGGGGCCTAAAAGTTGAGCCCCAACACCCCGAAAAAGGAAGTGGGAACTGAAGCTGTAAAATGCCCAAGCTTGAAAAGGAAGGGGAAAAAAGCTGTAGAAAAAAACTCACAGCCTAAACAGAAAGAGGAGCCCGAAAACTGTGAACCACGAAGCCTGAACAGGAAGGAGAGCCCAAGCTGTAGAAAACCCCTCACAGTTAAACGAAAGCGGAGCCTGAAGCTGTAGAACCACCCCCAAAAAAATGAAAAAGGAAGTGAAGCTTAAAGCTGAGAAAACCACACCCTGAAAAAGGAAGTGAGAGCCCAAAGATGTAAAACCCCCACGCCCAAAACAGAAAGTGGGAGCCCGAAAAAATGTAGAATCAACACAGCCGAACAGGAAGTGAAGCCTAAGCGTAGAAACCGCTACCAGCCCAAAAAGAAAGCGGGCCTGAAGATGTAAACCTCCCAGCTGAACGGAAGTGGGAACCCGAAGCTGTAGAACCATCCAAAACCTAAACAGAAAGAAAGGGTCCGAAGCGTTAAACCACCCACGCCCGAACAGGAAGTGAGAGCCTAAAGCTGTAGAAACACTCACAGCCTAGACAGAAAGCAGGAGCCGGAAGCTCTAGAACCACCCACAGCCTGAACAGGAAGTGGGAGCCTAAAGATGTAAACCGTCCACAGCTTGAACAGGAAATAGGAGCCTGAAGCTGTAGAACCACCAACAGCCTGAACAGGAAGTGGGAGTCTGAAGCTGATGAGCCGCCCACAGCCTGAACAGGTAGTGAGATCCTGAAGCTGTAGAACCACCCACAGCCTGAACAGGAAGTGGGAGTCTAAAGCTGTAGAGCCACCAACAGCCTGAACAGGTAGTGGAGCCCGAGCTGTAGAACCCCAAGCCTGAAAGGAAATGGGTGTCTGAAGTTTATAGCCGCTCAGTTTAAAGGGATGGGGCCGGAAGCTGTAGAAACCCCTCACAGCCGAACGGAGGTGGGTGCCTGAAATGTAGAACCACTCACATTTGAAAGAGAAGTGGAAGCCTAAACTGTAGAATTTTCCCAAAACCCGAACAGGAAGTGACGCTTAATTTAAACCACCACAGCTGAACAGGAAGTGGGAGCCTAAAGCTGTAGAGCCCCAATAGCCGAAAGGAAATGGGAACTGAAAACTGTAAAAATGCCCCCGTTGAACAGGAAGTGGGAGCCTAAAGCTGTAGAGCCACCAATAGCCTGAACAGGAAGTGGGAACCTGAAGCTGAAAACGCCCCCCAGCTTGAAAGGAATGGGAACTGAAACGTAAAACTGCCCCCCAGCTTGAAAAAAGGAAGTGGGAAACCCGAAGTGGAGGGAGAAACAGGCTTTTTAACGGACATTGAAAAATCTCCTTTATTTGGGTTGTCCCAAATTTTTTCTCCGGAAGTCCCTTTCTTAAAAAAAATGATAACATTTTAAAAATAAAGAACTATAGCGCGTTCCTCAAAAATGACAAATATAAATGACCCTCCCTGCTGAATTTGTGCTTTTCCCCTCAGTATATGATAATAGGACTCACAATTAGATCGTTGTTTACAGGAAAGAAGATACAATGTTGCGTTATTTCAGAATAGTTTCCTAAATCTAAGCAGATGCCGACAACCCTCGCCGGGGTCTAGAGAATTTTCCATCTCATCGCAGGCGGCAAAATCTGTCCACATCAACTCAAATAGTTTATTATTGGATAATGGAGCGGATGTACCGGGGAAGGAATAGAAAATAAAGCCGCTTTCATATTACATGTATCATTTTTCAGAAACATCATTCCAAAAGCAAACTTTGGATGACTTTTTAATGTCCCTGTTAATTGTGAATGCGGAGTAAATAGACTCATGTTTTATAGACACGGGGAACGCGACTGATTATTAACACAGTGAATTTGCCGGAGCTTATTAGTCATTGTAAAAATTGCATAATATCTATTAAGAGTAATTATTTGTACATTGTCTGTAATGGTTACATTAGGACACAATTGTATTTCTGCGCCGTAATTAACTCATTAGTATTTCTAACTTGTTCTGTTAATGAAACTAATTCTTATGGACCTTCTATTGAGAAATTCTATTAGAGTCCAATCAGACTAAAGTGTCTTTTCTGTGTTTTTTTTAAATATCTTTGGCTATTTAATTGCCAGCGAGGATCCCTATGAATCTGTGTGGTGTTGACTCTTTGTATTACTTTTAAATGTTAATGTCACGGGCAACGTGGTTCAATAAGCAGACTCATTAGGACCACAGCACTCTGTAGCCAATATTGTGCATGGTTTGCCTAATATAATTGCTTTATTATTTGGTCAGATACTGCAATTAACATAGTGTAGGAGGAAGGTCACCTGGCTCGCCCCTATTGTTGAATACCAATTTTAACAGTTCACATGCGAAACAGCGTTGCAGAGATGGTGTATAAACTGTATTATGCTCTATAGTTGTCTGTATTGACTCTCTTAGTGCAGCTTAATGTTGATCCCACCGCTGCCACCAAATATCACAGGGTTCATTCCATCAGAACAACAAAAGTAGAAGTGGGGGAACGGAACCAGCCCAATTTATTGTACATGAAAAGAGGAACATGGTGACTCCAGCACAGATATTCTGCCTCAAGTCCTCAGAGTTGTTGTCTGAAACTCAAGGTTTATATATAATTCTCTAGCCGAAATCTTCTTCTAGTAGTTTTCAGAGGAACTGGTCTTCAGCTCAGCTCCTCAGTCTCTAAGATGTAGGTTCTGGTACCCAACTCAGATTACTGGCCTCAGCTACAAGAACTACTGCTACAAATAATACAATAAACCTTCTCCCCCTCCCCCCGATCTAGCCAAAATCTTCTTCTAGTACTCTTCAGAGGTGCTGGCCTTCAGCTCAGCCCTAGATCTAGGTTCGGGTCCCCAACTCAGATTACTGGCCTCAACTACAAGAACTACTGCTACAACTCATACACTAAACCCGCTCCCCCTCCCCTCTATCTAGACAAAATCTTCTTCTAGTAGCCTTCAGTGATACTGGCCTTCAGCTCAGCTCCTCAGTCTCTTAGCCCTAGGTTCTGGTCCCAAACTCAGGTTACTGGCCTTAACTACAAGAACTACTGCTACAACTAATACAATAAACCCTCTCACCCTCCCCTCTATCTAGGCGAAATCTTCTTCTAGTAGCCTTCAGAGATACTGGCCTTCAGCTCAGCTCCTCAGTCTCTTAGCCCTAGTTTCTGGTCCCAAACTCAGATTACTGGCCTCAACTACAGGAACTACTGCTACAACTAATACAATAAACCCTCTCCCCCTCCCCTCTATCTAGACAAAATCTTCTTCTAGTAGCCTTCAGAGGAACTGGCCTTCAGCTCAGCTCCTCAGTCTCTTAGCCCTAGTTTCTGGTCTCCAACTCAGATTACTGGCCTCAGCTACAAGAACTACTACTACAACTAATGCAATAAACCTTCTCCCCCCTCCCCATGTCTCGCCAAATTCTTCTTCTAGAACTCTTCAGATGTGCTGGCCTTCATCTAAGATCCTCATTCTCTTAGCCCTAGATTCTGGTCCCCAACTCAGATTACTGGCCTCAACTACAAGAACTACTGCTACAACTAGTATAATAAACCCTCTTCCCCTCTGTCACGTACACACTCACCAGCACGTGACTGGGGGATGCAATGGGGTCGATTTATCTCCACTTGCGCCCACCTCTCAATCAGGTAGCGAATCAAGCATAAATCGCACCCCAAGATAGTTCCAGCACCCCAAAGTTATCCGCTGCCACCACCTTCCTTCAATACTCAAAAAGAAAAAATAAATCAGAGGCAAGGACTCTGATGCAAAATACTTTAAACACTTAAAAACGCTTACCGGGTTACCTCACTGCCCTCCAACAGCTACAAAAAAAATATACTCCTTCAAGGAAATGGATCAGTGCCGCAACAAGAACTCACGTATTAATGGTAACTATAATATGAACGATTTACAATGCTTACATAAACAAAATACACTAACAATGGCGATGACATACGCATCAATACAGTTATGAAAATAAAAGGGATAAATGCTTAGAAAGATTTCACACTTACAGATGTTTCAGCTTTCAGATCCCGGGGTAAGGATGGAAGATGGGACACAGCTCAATCCAGGATTGACCCCCAAGCTATGAACACAGATTTGAGTCTGACCATGTGTTTTATAGGCCCAAATCTCTGTCAAGGTTTCCCCTTCTCTCTCATATTTGGCTACTCTTTTACTGGCTGAAAAGATAATGAGGTGGGAGGACTCTTGTTGTCTAATAAGGGTTGTTGCTTACTATCCTCACTAGATTGCAATCACGGACTGCGCTTCTGCTGTGGACAGATCAATGACCTCTGCACTGGTTGGGGGGTCATAGGCCACATCTGTTTGACTTTACTGGATGGGGATTGTATATTTTAGTCGTAAAATTGTCATCAATTTAGTGCTTATCAGATATGCACTGGGTTGTAACCACACGGGGTAATATATTTGTCCAAAATGACTTTCTGTGAAGTTTCACAATCACAGGCTACTGATTCCATTCCCAAAGGGAGGGTGGTATTCTGAACTACAGGAATTGTAGATTCACACTCTAAGAAATGGTTTAATGATAATCCAGAATACATTTAATTTTCAGTGTACTACATTACACCCTCCCCCCCCCATCTAGCCAAAATCTTCTTCTAGTAGTCTTCAGAGGTGCTGGCCTTCAGCTCAGCCCTAGATCTAGGTTCTGGTCCCAACTCAGATTACTGGCCTCAACTACAAGAACTACTGCTACAACTCATATAATAAACCCTCTCACCCTCCCCTCTATCTAGCCAAAATCTTCTTCTAGTACTCTTCAGAGGTACTGGCCTTCAGTTCAGCTCCTCGGTCTCTTAGCCCTAGGTTCTGGTCCCAAACTCAGATTACTGGCATTAACTACAAGAACTACTGCTACAACTAATACAATAAACCCTCCCCCCACCTTTCCTGTTTCCTCTTTTAAACTTCTAATCATAGACCAACTTAAAATATCTTCTCGGGGTTAGTAAATCAAAAAGAGTCACTGAGATAAATATAATAACCCGATCTAAAATTTAACTTTTAAAAAAAGTAATGATTCAATCCCACAAATAATACATTGCAGTGCCGGATAAGGTATCCTATAGGCGTATAGAGGGGTTAATGACATATACTGTACCACAGTTAAACAGTCAATGTTCAGGATTCATAATAAACTCATATAGACTCCGCTATACTTTCTACTGTTATTCTCTGTCAATAGGAGGGGATATCGCCCCGACAAGGACGGCCCTGCCTCTCTGTGGCTCACCCTATATGGTTGCTAAGCTTAATAATGTCCATACGTCAACAAGTAACCACCACTTCTACATTAAAGCCTAAAGGAATACTGATAGATTCAATGATGAATATAAAGCAATGATGTCATCCTTGCTGCCCTTTTGAACATCCGCTACTTAATTAACTTATGGCCACTCTCCAGTAACTCCTTCCCCAGCAATCAGAGCCAGGTCAGCACAGGGGGCATCTCCAGGATCCAGTCAGCTATATTATAGATAGACACTGACAACATCTGGAAAACTCAAACCTTCTGTCGTCTGTGTGGTCATCCAGGCAGAGACAGACCCCCTAATAGGAAATAGGGGAACATGGATACATTGAAATAAGAAGAAACATCAACCATTCTTATGAGATCTACTAACACAATAACACTGCTCATGGCTGGGACCAGAGAGGATGGTTCTGGGGAGCTCCAAACATGAATGTGTCCTTTTAGTTTTCCTGTTAGGCCATGTTCACACGGCTTAAACCAGGACGTATTTCAGTCCGTAATTACGCGCCGGAGTGCGCAAATTACGGGCTGAAAACGTCCCAGTCATTACGGTAATCCACAGTTCTCATAGAGAAATATGGATTACGTCTCCTCTCCCTACTCGGCGAATCCACAGCGGGGGGAGATAAGTGACATGTGAATTACCAGCGGCGTATATGCGCCGCTGGTAATACAAGTCTATGGGCCAGCGAGGTGCCAGCCCCCCGCACCCGCTCCCCCGCTCCCGCTCCGCCCCCAGCCACACGGCGTAATTGCGGGGCATAATTACGCCTTGCAAATACACCATGTGAACCTAGCCTTAGTGTCTTAAAGGGGGTTTATGTATTTTATTCATGTACATAGCACCGTTATATTCCACAGCGCTGTACAGAGATCATGATTATTCACAAAGGTCCGTGTCCCCATTGCGGCTCACAGTATAAATTCCAAGATTAACCTATCTGTAGTTTTTTGTGGTGTGAGGGACCTGTCACTTCTCTCCCCGGGGGTACAATATGATCTTATTGTACGATTCCTTAACTCTAACTCTTACCCTAACCCCAATTTAGGAATATGGTAAAAGAAGGGTTAGGATTTGAGATCTCTTAAATCCTTAATACTTTTAGCCCAATCACTGTAACAGAGACCAATTAGACAACCCAAACTGAATTGCTGATATTTAAACCAAAATTTGTCGGGAATCATGGAAAAATATCATCCCTAAACTCTAACCCTTACCCTAATCCCAACTCAGGGTTTTGATTAAAGAGAGTTAGCGTTTGGGACCTCCAAAAGTCAAATTTTTTCTCTTATCCTTTCCCTTTCTCTAACTATAACTGTGACCCTAACCCCTCGATTGGGTAGAAGATTCAGTGTGTATTTAGCATTTTGTGATGAATTTGAAGTCTACCAACATATATGTAGGTTTATTGTGCATCTCAAGGACTGAATTTTCTGGTCATTAATACTGTTGCAATTTGGATTTGTGTCATGACTAAATCTGACCCAAATATCGAAATTCCAATTAGGTAAAACAATTTCTTAATGTCAACCCTTACCCATTCCCCAATTTGGGGATATGGTTAAAGATGAGTTAGGGTTTAGGACCTCCAACCTTGTATGTGAATCTAACCATAACTGTTGTCATAGTTCACACTGCGGCGCCTGTCATGGACCGCGGATATGTCGTGCCTCCGCTATGTCCCCTGTACCTGTGTCGGTGCCTGTGGCATCCGCCGGCAGTTACAACTCACTTGTCCTTGCTCCCATCCTGTCTGGTTTCCTCTGCACACACACGCTCCCGTGTATGAATATTTAAAGGGACAGTGTCCACATTACCTGTCCTATTACCTGTGACCTCCTGTTACTGAAAGAACTTCCTGACTCTTTTCCTTTTCAGTTCGTTGTTGTCCTTCTTTAAACTTGACCCCCAGTTGCTCTACTGCTGCTTTTTCCAGTATAGCCTGTGTCAACCTATGGGGTTCCCCGTAGCCAAGTCTGTCTGGCCTTGCGGTGGGCTCCGGTGAAGACCAGGGTCCCCTTAGACTCTGCTCCCTGAAGTGCTCTGCTGCTACACCATCTACAGAGGATCCACAATTACCCCGCGCCCACCATGTCAGTGTATACTGACACACACCACTGATCATTGCACCTGTGACCATAACCCTAGGTTGGGTAGGAGATTCAATGCGTAGTTAGTTTTTCATGATGAATTTGAAGTCTACCCATCACATATATATCACTCTTGCATATATTGTACAAAAGCCACTTGTGCACCTTCTTCACAGTGAATCTCAAGGACTAGGAAATTCATGGTCATCAATAGCGCTGTACTTTGGATGCGGGTCATGAATAGAGAAGAGCGAATAGTAAAATGTTAAAGTCGAACTTCGAACAGTAGTGGTGTTCGGTTCGAGGTTCAATTCGAACTCGAACCCCATTTAAGTTGGGTGTTATGTGAGCCTGCAAATGTCGCCAAATAACTGCTTCTCGGTGTGGGAAAGATGTAGCCAGCAATACCAAACTCTCTGCACTATTGCTGTCTATGGAGGGGAAAATGCTATCCAACTAAGTCTTGGTTCCCTAAGCTTGCTGCACACCCCCCTAACTAACTACCTAACTAATCTAAATAGCAGCTTTTCATGTCTAAAATCGCTAATAAACAAATCTTGTGCCTGCATGCAAGCAAGCAGACAGAGAGCAGTCTGTACAGTACAGAGAGTGAGCTGAAAATGGTGTTCAGAATGCAATACAGTAAAATATATATAACATGGTCATGTGATTTTAGCAGCCAGTGAGAGCCCTACACCTCAGCGATGATGTTTTTGACACTTCTCTGTGCTCTGCACTGATTGGATGGCCACCAAAAGTGCAGAAAGGTGATTGGATGGCCACCAAAAGTGCAGAGAGGTGATTGGACGGCCTCCAAAAGTGCAGAAGGTGATTGGATGGAGCCAAAAATGCAGAAAGGTGATTGGATGGGGCCATAAGTGCAGAAAGGTGATTGGATGGCTGCCAAAAGTGCAGAAAGGTGATTGGATGGAGCCAAAAGTGCAGCAAGGTGATTGGATGGGAACAAAAGTGCAGAAAGGAGATTGGATGGAGCTAAAAGTACAGAAAGGGGATTGGATGGCCGCCAAAAGTGCAGAAAGGTGATTGGATGGAGCCAAAAGTGCAGAAAGGTGATTGGATGGCGCCAAACGTGTAGAAAGGTGCTGAAAACCATTAAAATGGCCTGTCAAACGCTAGGGCGAACTGGAACATTTACTCGAACGAACAGTAAAATTTTCGGTTCGAGTAAATCAAGATGTTCGACTCGAACTTTACTTTTCTCGAATGGTTTGATCAGCACTAGTCATGAATAAATTTGAATATCCGCAATTCAATTTGGGGTTGTCCCAAGCTGAATTTTGTCAGAAATCATGGAAAAGTCATTCCTTAACCTTAAAGGGGATGGATCCAGGGCCGGGACGACGGGTAGGCAGAGGTAGGTGATCGCCTAGGGCGCCTACCTCTGCCTGTCCCTAAAGGGCGCAGTCAGGGGCCCCGACCCTCGCTGGGCTCCAGGCCGCTGCCATGGGCCTGGAGCGCCGGCGGCCTCTTTAGCTGCATGTGCGTCCGCTGGACACACATAGAGCTGCGGGCTTCTGCGAAGCAGAGAGCGAGCGCTCCCTGCCCCGCAGACAGTGTCGGACCCGCTCACCGGAGGATCGCTGGATCCCCCGGTAAGCTGCAGGGCCGACACAGCGGGGCCGCCGGGTCCTCATAGCGCTGCCCCGTGCGGCTCAGCTGGCAGCGTCGCGATGAAGTGATATCATCGTGACACTGCCTCTCCTCGGGCGCACAGCGCGTCATAGGCTGTGCACCCGAGGAGCTGCCGGAGGAGCGTCCCGGCGCTGGAGGCGTGATGACATCATCACGTCTCTAGTATCGGACTGAAGAGGAGCGCGCGGCCAGGACAGAGGTAAGGTGAGTATGAATGTTGTTATTTTTACCTGCCTGCCTGTAACCCCCATACGCCTGCCTGTGGCCACATACGCCTGCCTGTGGCCCCATACGCCTCCCTGTGGCCTCATACGCCTTCCTGTGGCCCCGTATGCCTGCCTGTGGCCCCTATACGCCTGCCTGAGCCCCCATACGCCTGCCTGTGGTCCCTATATGCCTGTCTGTGGCCCCTATACGCCTGCCTGTGACCCCCATACGCCTGCCTGTGGCCCCTATACGCCTGCCTGTGGCCCCCATACGCCTGCCTGTGCCCCCATATGCCTGCCTGTGGCCCCTATATGCCTGCCTGTGGCCCCATACGCCTGCCTGTGGCCCCCATACGCCTGCCTGTGGCCCCCATACGCCTGCCTGAGCCCCCATACGCCTGCCTGTGGCCCCATACGCCTGCCTGTGGCCCCATAAGCCTGCCTGTGGCCCCTATACAACTGCCTGTGGCCCCTATATGCCTGCCTGTGGCCCCTATACGCCTGCCTGTGGCCCCATAAGCCTGCCTGTGCCCCCATACGCCTGCCTTGTGGCCCCCATAGACCTGCCTTTCTGAGCCCCCATACGCCTGCCTGTGGCCCCATACGCCTGCCTGTGGCCCCTATACACCTGCCTTGGCCCCATACGCCTGCCTGTGGCCCCCATACGCCATGCCTGTTGGCCCATACGCCTGCCTGTGGCCCTATACGCCTGCCTGTGGCCCCCATACGCCTGCCTGTGGCCCCCATACGCCTGCCTGTGGCCCCTATATGCCTACCTGTGGCCCTATACGCCTGCCTGTGGCCCCTATATGCCTACCTGTGGCCCCCATCCGCCTGCCTGTGGCCCCCAAATGCCTGCCTGTTGCCCCCATCCGCCTGCCTGTGGCCCCATATGCCTGCCTGTGGCCCCCATACGCCTGCCTGGGGCCCCCATACGCCTGCCTGTGGCCCCATACGCCTGCCTGTGGCCCCATACGCCTGCCGGTGGCCCCATATGCCTGCCTGTGGCCCCCATACGCCTGCCTGTGGCCCCCTATACGCCTACCTGTGGCCCCCATCCGCCTGCCTGTGGCCCCTATATGCCTGCCTGAGCCCCCATCCGCCTGCCTGTGGCCCCATATGCCTGCCTGTGGCCCCTATAAGCCTGCTGTGGCCCATATATGCCTGCCTGTGGCCCCCTATACGCCTGCCTGTGGCCCCCTATACGCCTTCCTGTGGCCCCCATACGCCTGCCTGAGCCCCCATACGCCTGCCTGAGCCTCCATACGCCTGCCTGTGGCCCTATAAGCCTGCCTGTGGCCCCATACGCCTGCCTGTGGCCCCCATAAGCCTGCCTGTGGCCCCCATACGCCTGCCTGTGGCCCCCACACGCCTGCCTGTAGCCTCCTATACGCCTGCCTGAGGCCCCTATACGCCTGCCTGTGGGCCCCATACGCCTGCCTGAGCCCCCATATGCCTGTCTGAGCCCCATATAACTGTCTGAGCCCCCTATACGCCTGCCTGTGGCCCCCTATACGCCTGCCTGTGGCCCCCATACGCCTGCCTGAGCCCCCATATGCCTGTCTGAGCCCCCATATAACTGTCTGAGCCCCCTATACGCCTGCCTGTGGCCCCCATACGCCTGCCTGTGGCCCTTATACGCCTGCCTGTGGCCCCCATACGCCTGCCTGTGGGCCCCAAACGCCTGCCTGAGCCCCCATATGCCTGTCTGAGCCCCCATATGCCTATCTGAGCCCCCATATAACTGTCTGAGCCCCATATACGCCTGCCTGTGGCCCCCTAAATGCCTGCCTGTGGCCCCCTATACACCTGCCTGAGCCCCCTATACGCCTGCCTGTGGCCCCCATACGCCTGCCTGTGGCCCCTATACGCATACATGCCAACTCTCCCGTTTTTGGCGGGGGGGTCCCGCTATTTGAGGTCCCCTCCCGCGCTCCCGGGGGAGTTGGCATTCCTCCCGCCGCCTGCAGGCGGCGGGGGTCCTTTAAATTACCGCGGCGCAAGAGTAGCGCTTGTGCGCTACTCTTGCACCGCCGGGCCGTTCCTACAGGCAGGTGAAGCGGCCGCAGCGTCCACTCACCCGCCCGCGGTCTCGCTGTGCGGGGAGGAGGCAGGAGGGAGCGCTCCCTCCTGCCTTCTCCCCCTGTATGTCCGGCGTCTGTGCGCGCGGTACATACAGGTCAGCGGCGCAGGGGGAAGTAACGCGCGGCTGCACTCACTTCCCTGCGTCGCTGAGGAGATCGGGCAGGAGCTGGCCGCGCTGCAGGAGCCTGGTAAGGTGAGTGGATTTTATTATTTTATTTTTATTAGCTTTAGGGGGCTCTACCTGGCTAACAGAGAGGGCAACTACCTGGCAACAATGGGGCATCACCTGGCAACAATGGGGGCACTACCTGGCAACAGGGGCATCACCTAGCAACAATGGGGGCATCACCTGGCAACAATGGGGGCACTACCTGGCAACAATGGGGGCACTACCTGGCAACAGATGGGGCACTACCTGGCAACAATGGGGGCACTACTTGGCAACAGAGGGGGCACTACCTGCCTCTAAGCTTGAGATATTTATATTGTTTTTAACAGTGATGTTAGTATATTGTCTTTAGTATAGATAACATGACATGCACACCTGTGCAATCATGGTCAGTGAATAAAGAGGATGACGTGCCTTTACAACGCATGCTTGAGAAAGGAAGGCGTGCCTTCCGAAACGTCGCGTCATTGCATGGCGGCACTGGGCTGCAACTCAGCATGATCGGCTCCTACTAGTCTACTATGGGACTATCACTCACCTCCTAAACAGAAGAAGCTATACAGCTAAGTACTGCCACGTTTTCATATGTTTGTCATTGCCTAAGGTGTTCGTCATAGAACTATGTCTTTTATGCACCAATTTATAAAAATGAAGTAAAGTTCAATGTTTTGTCCATACAGCCTATGTGTATTTTTGATTGATATAGGGGAGTCTAAGCAAGGTACTCCTAACGGCTGGGACTATAACGTGTGCACTGCTAATATACGGCATTGTTTGCAATTATTGAACAGAGGGGGCACTACCTGGCAAACAATGAGGGCATCACCTGGCAACAATGAGGGCACTACCTGGCAACAGAGGGGGCACTACCTGGCAACAGATGGGGCACTACCAGGCAAACAGATTGGGCACAACCTGGCACCAATGAGGGCACTACCTGGCCAACAAAGGGGGGACTACCTGGCTAACAAAGGGGGGGCACCACCTGGCTAACAAAGGGGGGCACCTACCTGGCTAACAAAGGGGGGGCACCTACCTGGCTTACAAAGGGGGGCATCTACCTGGCTACAAATTTGGCTCTACCTGGCTACAGAGGGGGCACCTACGTGGCTACCCGGGGGCATCTACCGGCCTGTAAGGGGCACTACCTGGTTATGGGGGGCTACTACCTGGCTATAAGGGCATCTACCTGGCTTTCTTCGATAGCCGTTATGCAGTTAGGTGGAGTGGGTGTGGCTTTTTGAAGGGGTGTGGCACACCGACAAGATGGGCGTGTCCATGCAAATTTTTGCCGCGGCGCGCCGCCCACTAAAATCTCCTGCTTTTTCATTTTCAAAAGTTGGCAACTATGCCTATACGCCTGCCTGTGGCCCCCATATGCCTGCCTGTGGCCCCCATACGCCTGCCTGTGGCCCCAATATGCCTGCCTGTGGCTCCCACCCGCCTGCCTGTGGCCCCCATAACGCTTGCCTGTGGCCCCCATACGCCTGCCTGTGGCCACCCATACCCTGCCTGTAGCCCCCATACGCCTGCCTGAGCCCCCAAACGCCTGCCTGTGGCCCCTATACGCCTGCCTGTGGCCCCCGAATATAACGCCTGCCTGTGGCCCCCCATATGCCTGCCTGTGGCCCCAATACGCCTGCCTGTGGCCCCCATACGCCTGCCTGTGGCCCCCATATGCCTGCCTGTGGCTCCTATACTCTTGCCTGTGGCCCCAATACGCCTGCCTGTGGCCCCAATATGCCTGCCTGTGGCCCCCATTCCCCTGCCTGTGGCCCCCATCCGCCTGCCTGAGCCCCCATACGCCTGCCTGTGCCCCCATACGCCTGCCTGTGGCCCCTATACGCCTGCCTGTGGCCCCTATACGCCTGCCTGTGGCCCCCATACGCCTGCCTGTGGCCCCTATACGCCTGCCTGTGGCCCCTATATGCCTGCCTGTGGCCCCCATACGCCTGCCTGTGGCCCCCATACGCCTGCCTGAGCCCCCATACGCCTGCCTGAGCCCCCATACGCCTGCCTGTGGCCCCTATACGCCTGCCTGTGGCCCCCATACGCCTGCCTGTGGCCCCATATGCCTGCCTGAGCCCCCAAATGCCTGTCTGAGCCCCCATGTGCCTGTCTGAGCCCCCATATAACTGTCGGAGTCCCCTATACGCCTGCCTGTGGCCCCCTATACGCCTGTGGCCCCCTATACGCAGGGGAAACGTGAGTGAGAGGTATTAGGAATGGTGGGAGGATGGGGGAAGGCAGGGGAACATGTTATAGGTATCAGACTATATGGAGCTGCCTATCATATAATGGGAGGTATCAGACTATATGGAGCTGTCTATCATATAATGGGAGGTATCAGACTATATGGAGCTGTCTATCATATAATGGGAGGTATCAGACTATATGGAGCTGCCTATCTTATAATGGGAGGTATCAGACTATATGGAGCTGTCTATCATAGGAGGTATCAGACTATATGGAGCTGTCTATCATAGGAGGTATCAGACTATATGGAGCTGTCTTATAGGAGGTATCAGACTATATTGAGCTGCCTATCATATAATGGGAGGTATCAGAATATATGGAGCTGTCTATCATATAATGGGAGGTATCAGACTATATGGAGCTGTGTGTCATGTGATGTATTGTATAGGTGTCAGTATCTTATAGAGCTCTCATGTGATGTGTATATAGGTATCATATAGGCGGGTGTCTAGGGCGGCACCTCTTAGGGCCAGGTGGTCATACAGCATAACAGCCTAAGGCTGCTCTCACATTGTGCGTTTTTGATGCGTTTGTTAATGTGTGTTTTTTGTGCAGGTCGGCACAACAATTGTTGCTGTACATTACTGCACAAACATTGCGGTAAAATCCCGATTTTTGCACAGCAGCAAGGTACAGTAGTAATCACCGCGTCTTTCTGCACAAAAAACACATTAACAAACGCATCAAAAAGACACTGTGGGAGAGCACCCTTAGGCTATTATGCTGTATGACCACCTGGCTATCTCACCTATATAATCTTATCAGACCTTCCATCTAAGTATGAGACCTGTCCACTGTGAACGCGGGGCCCCAGTGTCTTCCCTGCCCTCCCCCCCACCACCACCGCCTTCCTTTCTTAGAACATTCTGAGAAAATTAAGTCTGATTTGTTGCTCTGGGTGAGAATGTGTCATAGATCATAATCATACACAGACGACCAAACTAGGAAATCTACAATCAGAAAATAAAAATGTCCAAGAAGAAAGGAATATGGAAATAAAATATTGGTGACATATTCCCTTTAAGCTGCAGGGTGGCTTTTATTGGTTGAAGTCTAATGGTTTAGGTGCACAGTGTGGTGGCATCTCCAGTCTATCCTGTAAGCTGAATAGGTTCTCCAATATCTAGGAAAGCTGGGTGACGGCAAACCCTTCAAATAGCTTTCTTCTTGAGCCGTTACATGGTCACAGTGGGCTTGGCTTTGTAAAGGGGTGTGGCATAATATGAAAGGGGCGTGGTATGCTAATTAGTTAATAGGGGCGTATTAGGTTTTAGTGCCTAGGGCAGCACGACCTATAAATACAGCCCTGCCTGCCTGACTGAGAGGGCATATCTATATACCTGTCTAACTGAGGGGACGTATATACCTATAATTAAAGGGGTTGTCTCGCTACAAAGAATAGCTTTCAAATAGTATGGAAGACAAAATAGAGACATATTCCAAATATATTGCTTTTATCCTCTGTTTTCCCTAAGGAGATACAAGTGAATTTATAACCTCCCTGGCTATTTCAGTTCCCTCAGTAACTGACCTGTAAACAATTCTCCCCCTGCTGTTTGTTCAATGAGATAACAGTGAGTGATGTCATCACACAGCTCATGGCAGTGTTCTGTGCTGCTCAGCAGTAAAAAGCTTGATTTATGTAAAATAAACAGAACTGTAATTAGGGCTTTTGTTTGAGGGATCAGATAAGAAGTCCTGTTACTAGTTTGAGAAGCTAATCTGATCTAATTAGCATCTGAAAGCACAGCATGGCACAGAGCTGTACAAGCAGGGAGCTTATGCAAATGAGTCAGTCTGAACCAGGAAGTGGCAGAGTATTTCATTCATGCATTCCCTGAAACTCTGAAGGGAGACAACTACTTTAAGGAGTTACTGGAAATGTGAGGATTCTAAGATATTTGTGTCCAAATCTGCAGGGACGAGTCTTGGCCGGGAGCAATCAGCATGAAGGTGAGAACTGGATGGAGAAGAAAAGGGAAAGTGAACAACGCTGATCAGAAAAGACGTCTCCTGTGAGTCAGTAAATGTAACTGCAGTGTAATCACTTATATTTCTGCAGAGCGTCTACATACAACTAGTATCTACCACTATATGGCCCCTGTATGGCGGTGGTATATGTCTGCAGAGCGTCTACATACAACTAGTATCTACCACTATATGGTCCCTGTATGGCGGTGGTATATGTAATCAGAGCCTGTGTACAGCTGACGTCACATGTGGGGGTCGCGTTTGGTCAGGGTTTGGCAGGATTATTTGATCCTTAAGTAGTAATAGTTTTGGGTCTTGGTTTTTTTAGGAGTGTTTTTAGTAACAATCATTCGTCCGGTAGATTTGCTCCATGTATCGGTGGATTATTTGGTGGCTGATATTTAGGGGTATTGCACTGTCATACGGAGGGGAGCGGTTTTGAATACGCAAATTCGTCAGGGCTGATTTTCATTGTACAGTGACTGCTGAGGAGATGGACAGGAGCTATGTGGAATATGCAGAAAATTAGTGACAGAACCTGGTGCAGGGTGCAGGGGCGAGAGGAATTAGTGTGTGTGTGGGGGGGCATTTTTTGGGGAGCGAGGGGGGGGGGCACCATTGGATGTACTCGCCTAGGGCACCAAAATGCCTTGTCCCGGCCCTGGATGTATTGCTTTTTCAGTTTGTGTGTTTCATTGTGCCCTCAGCTTCTCAGCTCTACAAATTCAGGGGAGTTTCTTCCCCTCCCAGCTGGGTGTTTCTAAACTGAAGGGGGATGACATCATCCCCCCTTCATTGTTCATGCTCGCTCCTGAGTCTTCCCCCCCTCTCTGAGTCCACATCTCACTGTCGTTCCTCTCCCTATGCAGTCTTATTTTGAAAGAGCGGTTTACATACCACAGGCCTGCATTCAGTCTGGACAGTCTTCTATGAACTCAGAGCACTGATCTCTTCTCCTCTCACAGCTGGAGGTCTCTTACAATTGAACTCCTCCAGAGCAGCACAGATATCCCTTCTATGTTTACACGCAGGAGCATCTAGACATTGAGGCACAATTCTGCTGTTTTCTGATTGTAGAAGCCCTGTAGTATTATTGTGTTTCTTCTGGCTGTGCAGAGTGAAATTGCTGTCGGTCCCTTACTTTGAGTGAGAGAGGCAGCCTAATGCTCCTTCTATGTTTGCATTAGGCACCAACGCACAATTCGGCTGTTTTCTGATTGTAGAAGCAGGTGCAGTGCCTCTTTGTTTCTGCTGGCTGTGCAGAGTGAAATTGTGCCGGTCCCTTATTCTGAGTGAGAGAGACAGGAATGCGCGCTCCCATGAATACGACCGGGTGCCGAACAGAATGTAAATTAGTAGAGCCGTCAGCCAATGACATGAAAGGAGGAGGAATCCGACCGGCACTAGGGAACAGTGTTTACTCAAAATGAAGATAAGGGAGACTGTGAAAACTAGACAGCTCTGCTAATGACATCCAATTGCAAAGTTGCTTGTTTTCACTGTCCCCTTATTCTGAACACCATTTAATGAAATGATACAACCCCTTTAACCCCAACTTAGGGATTCAGTTAAAGAAGGGTTAAGGGCCGTTTACACGGCACAGGACAAATTACGGTCGATTTATCCGACCGGTATTTGCACTGTTTTTGGGCCGTGCACACAGCCGCAGGGGCAATTAGCAGAGAAAAGCCCTCCCCCTTCCCATTGACATGCACATATTCAGTCCGAAAACCAGACGGCAGAATGAACATGTTGAATGTTTTTCGCGGGGGCCAGTGGTCTGAAAAAACGCCGGGCGGAGAATCCGTGCAGTGGGGACCGCTACGCGGGTTTTCCATAGAAGTCCGTGTTACAAGTTTTCAACCAGTTTGCAGGTGGTTTTCAAAACCGAAAACCGTCTGAAAAAACGGGTGAAAACCTGTGCCATGGGGACAAAGCCTTAGAGTTTGGGGCCTTTCTAATCCTGAATATTTGGAGCAGTTCAGTCCAACTACTGTGGAACTTAACAGAGAGCGATGTATGGATGGGTATATTTAAGGTTTATTGGTTGAAGGACAGACTTCTTACGTTTGTAGCTATAAGACGACGCAGCTTTAGCTTTGGACTTTATATTCGGATCCATGAAAGCTTTACTAGGTTTCCTACCGGAATGGACAGTATCACCGCCCCCCCGCCCCCCGCGCTAGGGCGGTGTCCCCCAAGGCAGGCGCCCGCCGCGCCCCTAACATCAATTTTGACTGTTTCATATCTTTGCTGCACTTTCCTTCTCGTCGTCTCCGGTTGTAATTTCCGACTTAACCGTGGGAAAGGAGCAATAAGATGTTCATTATTTCTGCCCCTCTCCGACACGTCCGCATTAAATGGTGATTTAGGGCTCGGCGTATTTTAGCAGATAACCTGCTGCTGTGTTTGTAGCTTTCAATTTATCATTCAAAACTGAAACTGGAGCAAGATTTCCCTAAACGGTCATAATATATCGGCAATATCTTCCTGTGCATTATTGTCAACATAAAGCAGAGGAAAGTCTGCAAAAAAATCTCTGCAAGTAAATTGGTTTTTGTGTAAGGAAGCCATGGCCCCCGTTCCGCAGGGAACTCGAATGATGAAACGTAGTTAAATAACCATCTCAAGTGCAGAATTTATTACTGATTCATACAAATATCTGTATTTATATCTCATAAATAGTGAACGCACGGCCCGGGCCCCGGCTCCTTGCTGCAGGTGTTGCACAAGATTTCATAGATAATAAGATATTTTCAGCTGATGTAGCAGAGCCAACTTCTTTTTTTTTTCTTCTCCGCACTATAATAAGTTGCTGAATACAGATGATGCAGGGGCTTTACCAGCAGTTATGTGGAGTCCGCGCAACGCTATCGCCATATTCTGCACCGAGTGACAAACTCAGCTCTGCTGCGCTGACAAATCAACGCAACTACACCAGTAGATATTTCACATTTTTGTTTACATTCATTTTTTCCTCCCAAGACACAGAGGGCAACATGTAGGAAACTTGGCACTGACACGAAAGTTCTAACTCTTGCCTCTCACCCAGCCAACCAGTAAGTTCTACTCTGCACTCACGAGGGGCAAATACCCCAAACCAGCGGCCTGCAGATGAACTTAACTGTTTTGGCTCATATCCCTTTCACATTGCTAGGATCCTGTGAGCTACATGTCAATTGAGGATAACTATACCCAATAGAGGGTGCTGTGGAGCTCCTCGGCTCTTTTCCCATAAGCCTTTGCTTTATGCAAAACAGTCAGTGAGATCTGAAAGGCGAGTAAATCCTCAATCCAAGCAATATATTGGTGGCTTTTCCCAAGGAGAGATTCTTCCCCCCTCTAAGCCACTCTCTCCTCTCACCCAGCCAACCAGTAAGTTCTACACTGCACTGACGAGCCGAGAGGCAAATACCCTGAAACAGCTGTCTGTAGTTGAACTTAACTGTATTGGCTCAAATCCCTTTCACATTGCAAGGCTCCTGCGAGCTACATGTGAACTGAGGATAACTACATCCAATAGAGGGTGCTGTGGAGCTCCTCAGCTCTTTTCCCATAAGCCGTTGCTTTATGCAAAACAGTCAGTGAGGTCTGAATGACAAGTAAACCCTCACACCGACCAATTTATTGGTTCCTCTCCTCAAGGAGAGATTTTTCCCCTTACGAAAGTTCTTAGTCGATATAGAGGAGTGTAGAATACGACAGTATGTACAGCATGGAGGAGTGTTATGCGGCAATCTGTGTCTCAGTCATAGTATGGATTTGTATGGCAGTTTCACGCCAAACTTTGGTGTCTGGCAGGTTTTGGCGTACGACTATTCATACATCTGTAGAACAGTTTTTTGGCTCAAAGTACATGAGAAAATGGTCCCCACACCCCCACCCCCGTTCATACATGTCACCCAAAATGTTTAACTTTTTTCTGTCTGCATAGCTTGGTTTAAATCACTTTCACACTGCAAGTCTCCTGTTAGCTACATGTCAATTGAGGATAACGATATCCAATAGAGGGTGCTGTGGAGCCCCTCAGCTCTTTTCCCAGCAGCCTTTGCTTAATACACAACAGTCAGTGAGGTCTGAAAGGCGCGTAAATCCTCACTCCAACCAATTTATTGGTGGTTCTTCCCAAGGAGAGATTCTTCGCCCCTCTAAGCCATTCCTGCCTCTCACCTAGCCAAACAATAAGTTCTACTCTGCACTGACGAGGGGCAAATCCCCCCAAACAGTTGTCTGTAGATGAACTTAACTGGTTTGGCTTATATTCCTTTCACAATGCAAAGCTCCTGTGAGCTACATGTCTATTGAGGATAACTTCTTCCAATAGAGGGCGCTGTGGAGCTCCTCAGCTCTTTTCCAGAAGCCTTTGCTTTATGAAAAACAGTCAGTGAGGTGTGAAAGGCGAGTAAATCCTCACACCAACCAATTTATTGGTGGCTCTTCCCAAGGAGATATATTCCCCCTTCTTGAAAAAAACTATGAGACTCTTAGTTCACATGTTTTTGATCAAAAAGTGTATAAGCCACCCACAAACTTACAACGTGGTCTCAGATCGGGTGGTCCTACGCTATCTTTATCTCTCAATAGAGCCAAATTCAGGCCTCTCATTGGGTCAACCGACCTCCATTATCCAGAGAGAAAAATGAAAAAAAAAACACACCAACCCTACAAGCTGCACTCTTATAACAGCCTGTGAAAAGTGGGTGGGGTGCAGAAAACCAAAATGGAGGCATCCCTTCCTCCCTATATAGATTAAAAACAATATATGCCAAATACAACGTATAGTTCTGCACAAAAAATATTTCTAAAAAAAACTCAATGTGGAACCTGGGTGCCACTGGCAGGGTTGCGGCACATATATATATACACACGCACACCATTACCAGTGGCACACCACTGCAAAAAGGGCAATAAAATACATGGAAATCCCTAAAGAAGCATTTATGCTATCTATCATACATGAAAAAACTTTGAGACTCTTAGTTCACATGTTTTTGATCAAAAAGTGTTTAAGCCACCCACAAACTTACAACGTGGTCTCAGATCGGGTGGTCCTACGCTATCTTTATCTCTCAATAGAGCCAAATTCAGGCCTCTCATTGGGTCAACCGACCTCCATTATTCCCCCTTCTGTCTACATAGATGAATAACTATTTGCTTTGTGCGGAACAATATGTACCATTGGCCATACCATAGGATGCACTAGGGGGGACATGTTTGAATGGAGTTGCGCCAGTTTTCTGATGTATTTTGAGCCAAAAACCCATCGTAGCCCCTGTCTGACAGATGAATAAATAGCTGAACGACAAAACTTGGCACAGTCTGCACCAGACACGACGCTTTTGAATGTGCCAAAAATGCGCCAAGAAACTGCCATACAAATCCATACCACGGCTGAGACAAAGTTTGGCACCTCTTCCATTCATATTGTCGTATTCTACATTACTT
The DNA here is from genome assembly GCA_025379985.1 of Phyllomedusa bahiana. Taxonomy (NCBI): domain Eukaryota; kingdom Metazoa; phylum Chordata; class Amphibia; order Anura; family Hylidae; genus Phyllomedusa; species Phyllomedusa bahiana. The sequence goes on from JAODAL010009833.1 coordinate 94,471, forward strand.
TATATCGATTTAGAACTGGTGCGTCAGTGCCAGGTTTCATACATGTCGGCCCAAGTTTTTAAAATTCCAAATATGGATGCCTCAGAGTCCGGCGGGTGGTGAAAAATATTGAGGCACAAAGTCTTTTTTGTATTTTTTCAACACCCGCTGAATGCTTTCTCCATTCTTGAAATTTTGACTTTTGTTGACCCTTGGATTGAGAATTTTGTATACAGTGTGGGATGAGCTGCTGAATCTCAAACCGTGCAATGTATGGGAAAATCCCAAGAACTCTAAAAAATATAAAAATAAAATGCAATTGTGCCATATTTGAGCGGTTTCATTTTTAAGGAGTTTTCTTTTTCTTCCAGAATTCCAGAGCCATAACTTTTTTTATTTTTACATTTACATTTTTGCAGGACAATGGGCTCATTGCCCAAACGATATAATGTACAAGTTTGTAAAAAATTTCAAAAATGGAATCCGCATGAGGCAGGTGGTGAAAAAATACAACCAAGACTTTATTCCTTTTGTATTTTTTCACCACCTGCCTCATGCGGATTCCATTTTTGAAATTTTGACATTTGTCGGCTCCTTGGCTGGGGAACTGGGAAACTTTGCATCTAATTTGGTACAAATTGGGCCTTATGTATGAAAACTTTCTAACAATAAAACTGTTACCCATAGCAACCAATCAGTGTTCATAGCAACCAATCAGAGCCCATAGCGACCAATCAGAGCCCATAGCAACCAATCAGAGCCCATAGCAACCAATAAGAGATCATAGTGACCAATCAGAGCTCAAAGCAACCAATCAGAGCCCATAACAACCAATCAGAGCTCATAGCAACCAGAGCTCATAGCAACCAATCAGAGCCCATAGTTACCAATCAGAGCACAAAGTGACCAATCAGAGCTCATAGCAACCAATCAATGCTCATAGCAACCAATCAGAGCCCATAGTAACCAGAGCCCATAGTGACCAATCAGAGCTCTTAGCAACCAATCAGAGCTCATAGCAACCAATCAGAGCCCATAGTGACCAATCAGAACTCATAGCAACCAATCAGAACTCATAGCAACCAATCAGAGCCCATAGTGACCAATTAGAGGTCATAGCAGCCAATCAGAACTCATAGCAACCAATCAGAGCCCATAGTAACCAATCAGAGCCCATAGTGACCAATCAGAGGTCATAGCAACCAAGCAGAGCTCATAGCAACCAATCAGAGCCCATAGTAACCAATCAGAGCCCATAGTGACCAATCAGAGATCATAGCAGCCAATCAGAACTCATAGCAACCAATCAGAACTCATAGCAACCAATCAGAGCCCATAATAATCAATCAGAGCCCATAGTGACCAATCAGCGGTCATAGCATCCAAACAGAACTCATAGCAACCAATCAGAGCCCATAGCAACCAATCAGAGCCCATAGCAAACAATCGGAGCCCATAGCAACCAATCAGAGCCCATAGTAACCATTCAGAGCCCATAGTGACCAATCAGAGGTCATAGCAACCAATCAGAGCCTATAGCAACCAATCAGAGCCCATAGGAAGCAATCAGAACTCATAGCAACCAATCAGAGCTCATAGCAACCAATCAGAGCCCATAGCAAGCAATCAGAGCCCATAGCAAGCAATCAGAACTCATAGCAACCAATCAGAGCTCACAGCAACCAGAGCCCATAAGAACCAGTTATTGGAACCAAACTCCATCAAAGCTGTTCACAGCTTTACATAGCAGAAATGTCTCTACTGGTTCCCTGAGTTCTCACAACCTCTGAGTGGATATAAGCAGAGAAGACCTTTCATTCTTCTGATGTTACTCTCTATTCCACATTGCTGCTTCAGCGCTGGATCATGAGGATAAGTATCAGCTCCAACCTGTGGTCATAAACATCAGGTCAGTCTGTCTGTAAGGCTAGAACCAGTTAGCAAGGCTGCCTCTAGGTGTCACCAGAGTAGTTAGATGCATCCGGGAAGGGAGAGTCCCCAAAGGAGTAAAAGATCGGGAGTCTCGGGAGGAGTCATTCAAAGAACAGCCATCACAAGAGGCGGCGAAAGTGAGGTCCCTCATCTGAAAACACAGCCATGTTAATTGACTAAACTCCCATCGGTGTAGCCTACACTCTGGTGAACATTGTCCTATGTATTCTTAAATTTTTCATCTTTTTGGCCGAGATTGATATATTGTAATTCTGTTATCTGCTTCATGAACCTCATTGAACCTTTATGAACCACAAGTGGCAATTACATACTGTGCTCTTCAATGGTCAAAGCTTCTCTTTGGGACTCATCACTGTTCTGGAGAACAAGGCTACTGGTGAGTCCACCAATTTATCAATGTTACTCTTAGATTTCCGAGTCTCCTTGGAGACATGTTGGATATAATACATTCTAGTAATCAGTAAAACACATTACAATGTAATTCTATGACCTCACTAAGATTTATCACTCCATACAATAGACATGGGCCATGGTCTTCACCACTCATGGTCTCCTAATCTATGACATTCCAATAAGCCTTTGTCCATCCTCCTAGAAACAATATATATTCCCATCACAATCCTTACATCCCCAGAATTATGTTTCCTTCAGTCTTATCTCCAATTAGGTTTTAGCACTTTCTTCTGAAGCCATTTATCTTCTATTCTTTACACCTCCAGCTTTACCATCTCAGTTGATTGCAAACTTATTCCATAGTCGTGCGGCCAATTATCAAGCAAAGGCAAAGGATCCCAATTAAAGAAAAATAACTTATTGTTTGGGGGGAGCCTAAATTTCATGTCAACGTTCATAGGATTTTTAATTATTGGCCCCCCTTTATACAGTGTCCATTGTGTACATGGAATAGATTAATTAAGGTCCTTCTTGCCTCCAGCACATTGTGCAAGATAATTGCCATATACCATATTTGATAAGAGCAGTTTCCTAGGTGTTAATTGACTTGCTTGTTTGTGTATAAAATATGGGAACCTCCATCCAATCTACATTTGACTTGTTCCGTGGTTTGTGCTGAATGTAAAACTCCAGCAATGACTTAAAGGGGTTGTATCATTACATTAAATGGTCTGCAGAATAAGGGGACAGTGAAAACAAGCAACTTTGCAATTGGATGTCATTAGCAAAGCTGTCTTGTTTTCACTGTCTCCCTTATCTCCGTTTTCTGTAAACACTGTTCCCCAGTGTCGGTCGGATCCCACCTCCTTCCATTTCATTGGCTGACGGCTCTACTAATTTACATTCTGTCTGCCTCCCCCCAAGTCGTATTCACAGGAGCGCGCATTCCTGCCTCTCTCACTCAGAATAAGGGGCCGGCAGCATTTCACTCTGCACAGCCAGCAGCTGCACAGTAACATTGCAGCTGCTTCTACAATCAGAAAACCGCAGAATTGTGCCTCGGTGCCTTGTGTAAACATAGAAGGGAGACAGATCTGTGCTGCTCTAGATGAGTTCATAGAAGACTGGATTCAACTGTAACAAACTTCCAGCTGTGACAGGAGAAGAGATCAGTGCTCTGAGTTCATAGAAGACTGTCTAGACCAGTGTTTCTCAACTCCAGTCCTCAAGACCCACCAACAAGTCATGTTTTCAGGATCTCCCACTGAATGCACTGATAATTATATCACCTGTGCCATGCTGAGGAAATCCTGAAAACATGACCTGTTGGTGGGTCTTGAGGACTGGAGTTGAGAAACACTGGCCTAGACTGAATGCAGGCCTGTGGTATGTAAACAGCTTACAAAATAAGACTGCATAGAGAGAGGAATGACAGTGACATGTGGACTCAGACAGGGGGGCGGAGAGCAGAGATGTGCTATCCCCTCCCACTGATCTCAAACAAACACACTGACTCAGGAGCGAGCACGAACAGTGAAGGGGGGAAGATGTCATCCCCATTCAGTTAAGAAACACTCAGCTGGGAGGGGAAGAAACGCCCTTGGATTTTAGGAACTGAGAAACTGAAAGTACAAGGAAACACATGAACTGATGAAGCAATAAATCCCCTTTAAAGAAACGATAAAGATAAAATAGACAAAAATTGGAGAATATTTCAGCACTTTCTTCCTTCCTCTCCAAGGACACGTCCACACGACAAAGGACAAAATACTTGTTGCATTCTGAACCTTAAAGGGGTTTTGCCACGATGTAATGTTGACGTGGGATTCTCCAAAATAGGTACTTAATCACTTTTCTAAACATATGTGATTACAAAAATTGCAGCCTGAGAGAGCTACAGGCTGCCCTTAGTTACTTAAAAGCTTCTATTAGATACGACCTGACAAGAGCTGCTGGCTGCAGAGAACACTTCTTATCTGATGAGAGGGAGCTGAAGAAGCTTTCAAGGCACCGGGTAGAAATATGTTGTCTTTTGTGTACAGAATCCACTAGTTGTAGTGTGATTATCTGAGTAGATCCCTGCTTTATCTGATGATAGAGAACATGAAGAAGCTTTCAAGCGGCTGTGGAGAAAAGGTGTTGTCTTTTGTATACAGAATCCACTAGTTGTAGTTTGATTATTTGAGTGAACATTTCACACGATCCCTTATGCATGGCTCTGTGCTCTGGCTGTGTGTGTCTCTCTCTCTCAGCTCAGCGTGGCTTGTTTACATTTGCTTCTTAGCAGATAAAGCACGTCCTGGCAAAACCCCTTTAAGTCCTGCATCGTCCAACAAGTCATATGAACAGTATTTTACACAAGAACCCAAGAATTTCTTACCTGGTTTTTGTTTCTGGTGCATTTTTTGTCCTGGATTTCCGTTGGAATTTGCGCTGGTTTTCAGATTCAGTTTTTCAATCGTTTTTGCATCACAGAGTCTGCTATTTTTTCTCTGGCTCCCTGGCGTCTTGTACGTGCACGTGCACCCTTTAGGGGTGCACGTGTGGCACTGCACTCTACTTAAAGCAGTGTTTCTCAACTCCAGTCCTCACGCCCCACCAACAGGTCATGTTTTCAGGGTCTCCCACTGAATGTACTGACAATAATTATATCACCTGTGCAACACTGAGGAAAGCCTGAAAACTTGACCTGTTGGTGGGTCTTGAGGCCTGGAGTTGAGAAACACTGACTTAAAGGGACAGTGTCCCAATTTCCTGTTCTGTGACCTGTGACCCCTGGCTACTTAATGAACTTCCTGCCCTTGCTCCTGGATAATTCCTTGTCGTCCTTTATTTGAGTTTGACCTCAGTTTGCTGAAGCTCCTGCTGTGTTAACCCTCAAGTTTTCAATGTTCCTGTGAACTTATGCATTAAAGGGGTTGTCTCACTACAGGGATAGCTGCTTTTTATGTTAAATATCTTGCACAAACAAGTCACTTTGCAATATGTGTCCATTAACAGTGTCCTCCCTATTCCTAGATATCCCCTCTTCTATGGGCTGCATCAGCTCCTAAGGTCGCTATAGCTACAGACATGTTCTGTCTCTCCTGATAGGCTGCCAGCACTGCTCGCTATAGCTACAGACATGTTCTGTCTCTCCTGATAGGCTGCCAGCACTGGTTGCTATTGCTACAGATTCAAAGACGATTGGACCAGCGAAGAGACTTGAGTAGAATTCAAAGTAGTAAAATCACCAATTTATTGGTGCCCATGGGCACAAACATAAAGATCCTCGTGAGACAGGGTGACAAAAAAGGCACTGCTGATGCCTAGACACGAAAAACACCGACGCGTTTCGGGCACATCGTGCCCTTACTCATGGCTTAACTAGTCAGAAGAATCGTCATAGCTATATACACACGTAAATTAAAACATTAATTACATAAAAGCATTTACTCACCTGTATGGAGTATACCGCCAACAACCTAAGAGCGCCAACCGGACGCATCGTGCCATTCTGGATGTCCGGTCAGCTGACCGGAAATTACCTCACAGAGAGAGTCCGAGCATGCGCAGTGCTGAATTGACGCCAACCTGGCAAGGGCATAAAGCGGACATGCGCAGTAAGACAAAAAACGGACTTAGAAAAAAAGGCGAACTTGGAAAAGGTATGTTGACAGATATCTCCAGACAGGCGATCACATTTTTACCACTGAATTGCTATTGCTACAGACCTGTTCAATCTATCCTGCTAGGCTGCCAGCACTGGTGGCTATAGCTACAGACCTGTTAAATATCTACTGATAGGCTGCCAGCGCTGGTTGCTATAACTACAGACCTGTTTAAACACTCCTGATAGTCTGTCAGCACTGGTAGCTATAGCTACAGAACTGTAAGATCTATCCTGATAGGCTGCCAGCACTGGTCACTATAGCTACAGATCTGTTTGATCTATCCTGATAGGCTGCCAGCACTGGTCACTATAGCTACTGACCTGTTTGATCTATCCTGATAGGCTGCCAGCACTGGTCGCTATAGCTACAGACCTGTTCAATCTCTCCTGATAGGCTGCCAGCACTGGTCGCTATAGCTACAGATCTGTTTGATCTCTCCTGATAGGCTGCCAGCACTGGTCGCTATAGCTACAGACCTGTTCAATCTCTCATGATAGGCTGCCAGCACTGGTCGCTATAACTACAGACCTGTTCAATCTCTCCTGATAGACTGCCAGCACTGGTCGCTATAGCTACAGACCTGGCTTCTACTGCAACCTAGTAGAGGCCAGTAAACACGTCCCTGAATTCAAAATGAAACCAAGAAAACAGGACTGAGGTCAGATGACTCAATGTAGTGAGACAACCCCATGATTACCCCATATTCTGAGTGGAAAATTTACTCTTGAGGTCAATGGGGAGGGCTAAAATACTCGTATAAAACGTGTCTAACGCATTTGTAATCTTCCCTTCCTGAGCTACCCGATGCCTCCCACACAGCCAGCCAGTATCGCTCTGCTCTGCATTGAAGAGGGACAAAAATCCCGAAACAGCGTTGTCTGCAGATGAGAGATACTGGCTTGGCTAAAATCCTGTTTGCTTTCTCAAGACTCGGTGGGTCAAAAGCAAATTGAGGATTTGTTACATCCAACAGAGGGCGCTGTGGGCGTCTCAGCCCCTTTCCCATAATGCCTTGTGATAACGCATTTGTTTTCTGACTGTAAATTCACTTGAAAAAAAAACAAACACCTGAAATACTTGTTGAATACTGCGTTGTACAATACGGGTTTCATTGGTAGTATCCGAAGAGAATCTGACCAGTGCATCGTACTCGTCGTCTGGACGTACCCAGGGATTAACTAACCACTCCACACTCTTGATCCAATATCCATTAGGGAACCCCAATCCCAATTTTTTTTTTACCCAATCCCAGTTTTTTTTTACCCTTACCCTAATCTAAGCTGTAAGCTTACCCAAAGTTGAGGTTAGCGTCTTTTATGGGACCATAAAAATTTACTTATCGCTCCATGGCACTAGAGGTGTAACTTGAAGCTCCTTGGCCCTAATGCAGAAAGTGAAATTAGGCCCCCCAGCTACCATGTGTTACTTATAATACTGGTGTCTTCCTATGTGGCAGAAGAGCTTTTGGCCCCCTCAGGGTACAGGGCCCGGTAGCTACTCTATAGTTACGACCCTGGTCCAATGGCATTCTATGTCCATCGTCACTTCTGGTCGGACATCACATTAGGGAACCTGAACCCGGATGTTTCACTTTGAGTCTAACCTTAAACCTAACCATATCCTTAAAGGGGTTGTCTCACTTCAGGGATCGCTACGTTTTATGTTAAAGATCTTGCAAAAACAAGTCCCTTTGCAATATGTGTCCATTAACACTGTCCTACCTATTCTGAGATATCCCCTCTTGTATGGGCTGCATCAGCTCCTCAGGCTGCCAACACTAGTTGCTATAGCTACAGACCTGTTCAATCTCTCATGATAGGCTGCCAGCACTAGTTGCTATAGCTACAGACCTGTTCTCTCTCTCCTGATCGGCTGCCAGCGCTGGTTTTCTATAGCTACAGACCTTTTGATCCCTCATGATAGCTGCCAGCACTGTTTGCTATAGCTACAGACCTGTTTGATCCCTCATGATAGGTTACCAGTGCTGGTTGCTATAGCTACAGACCTGTTTGATCTCTCTCCTGATAGGCTGCCAGCACTGGTTGCTATAACTACAGACCTGTTTAACCTCTCCTGATAGGCTGTCAGCACTGGTTGCTATAGCTACAGACCTGTTTGATCTATCCTGATAGGCTGCCAGCACTGGTCGCTATAGCTACAGACCTGTTCAATCTCTCCTGATAGGCTGCCAGCCCTGGTCGCTATAGCTACAGACCTGTTTGATCTCTCCTGATAGGCTGCAAGCCCTGGTCGCTATAGCGACAGACCTGTTTGATATCTCCTGATAGGCTGCCAGCACTGGTCGCTATAGCTACAGACCTTTTCGATTTCTCTTGATAGGCTGCCAGCACTGGTCGCTATATCTACAGACCTGTTCAATCTCTCCTGATAGGCTGCCAGCACTGGTCGCTATAGATACAGACCTGGCTTCTACTGCAACCTAGTAGAGGCCAGTAAACACGTCCCTGAATTCAAAATGAAACCAAGAAAACAGGACTGAGGTCAGATGAATCAATGTAGTGAGACAACCCCATTATTACCCCATATTCTGAGTGGAAAATTTACTATTGAGGTCAATGGGGAGGGCTAAAATACACGTATAAAAAACGTGTCTAACGCATTTGTAATCTTCCCTTCCTGAGCATACCCGATGCCCTCCCACACAGCAATCCAGTAACGCTCTGCTCTGCAATGAAGAGGGACAAAAAACCATAAACAGCGTTGTCTGCAGATGAGAGATACTGGCTTGCTAAAAAAAATCCGTTTTGCTTTCTCAAGACTCGGTGGGTCAAAAGCAAATTGAGGATTTGTTCAATCCAACAGAGGGCGCTGTGGGCGTCTCAGCCCCTTTCCCATAATGCCTTGTGATAACGCATTTGTTTTTTGACTGTAAATTCACTTGAAAAAAAAAAAAACAAACACCTGAAATACTTGTTGAATACTGCGTTGTACAATAAGGGTTTCAATGGTAGTATCCGAAGAGAATCTGACCAGTGCATCGTACTCGTCGTCTGGACGTACCCAGGGATTAACTAACCACTCCACACTCTTGATCCAATATCCATTAGGGAACCCCAATCCCAATTTTTTTTTTTACCCAATCCCAGTTTTTTTTTACCCTTACCCTAATCCAAGCTGTAAGCTTACCCAAAGTTGAGGTTAGCGTCTTTTAGGGACCATAAAAATTTACTTATCGCTCCATGGCACTAGAGGTGTAACTTGAAGCTCCTTGGCCCTAATGCAGAAAGTGAAATTAGGCCCCCCAGCTACCATGTGTTACTTATAATACTGGTGTCTTCCTATGTGGCAGAAGAGCTTTTGGCCCCCTCAGGGTACAGGGCCCGGTAGCTACTCTATAGTTACGACCCTGGTCCAATGGCATTCTATGTCCATCGTCACTTCTGGTCGGACATCACATTAGGGAACCTGAACCCGGATTTTTCACTTTGAGTCTAACCTTAAACCTAACCATATCCTTAAAGAGGTTGTCTCACTTCAGGGATCGCTATGTTTTATGTTAAAGATCTTGCAAAAACAAGTCCCTTTGCAATATGTGTCCATTAACACTGTCCTACCTATTCTGAGATATCCCCTCTTGTATGGGCTGCATCAGCTCCTCAGGCTGCCAACACTAGTTGCTATAGCTACAGACCTGTTCAATCTCTCATGATAGGCTGCCAGCACTAGTTGCTATAGCTACAGACCTGTTCTCTCTCTCCTGATAGGCTGCCAGCGCTGGTTGCTATAGCTACAGACCTGTTTGATCGCTCATGATAGGCTGCCAGCACTGGTTGCTATATCTACAGACCTGTTTGATCCCTCATGATAGGTTACCAGTGCTGGTTGCTATAGCTACAGACCTGTTTGATCTCTCTCCTGATAGGCTGCCAGCACTGGTTGCTATAGCTACAGACCTGTTTAACCTCTCATGATAGGCTGCTAGCACTGGTTGCTATAGCTACAGACCTGTTTGATCTATCCTGATAGGCTGCCAGCACTGGTCGCTATAGCTACAGACCTGTTCAATCTCTCCTGATAGGCTGCCAGCGCTGGTCACTATAGCTACAGACCTGTTTGATCTCTCCTGATAGGCTGCCAGCTCTGGTCAATATAGCTACAGACCTGTTTGATCTATCCTGATAGGCTGCCAGCACTGGTCGCTATAACTACAGACCTGTTCAATCTCTCATGATAGGCTGCCAGCACTGGTCGCTATATCTACAGACCTGTTCTATCTCTCCTGATAGGCTGCCAGCACTGGTCGCTATAGATACAGACCTGGCTTCTACTGCAACCTAGTAGAGGCCAGTAAACACGTCCCTGAATTCAAAATGAAACCAAGAAAACAGGACTGAGGTCAGATGAATCAATGTAGTGAGACAACCCCATTATTACCCCATATTCTGAGTGGAAAATTTACTATTATGGTCAATGGGGAGGGCTAAAATACTCGTATAAAACGTGTCTAACGCATTTGTAATCTTCCCTTCCTGAGCTACCCGATGCCTCCCACACAGCCAGCCAGTATCGCTCTGCTCTGCACTGAAGAGGGACAAAAATCCCGAAACAGCGTTGTCTGCAGATGAGAGATACTGGCTTGGCTAAAAAAATCCTTTTTGCTTTCTCAAGACTCGGTGGGTTAAAAGCAAATTGAGGATTTGTTACATCCAACAGAGGGCGCTGTGGGCGTCTCAGCCCCTTTCCCATAATGCCTTGTGATAACGCATTTGTTTTCTGACTGTAAATTCACTTGAAAAAAAAACAAACACCTGAATACTTGTTGAATACTGCGTTGTACAATACGGGTTTCATTGGTAGTATCCGAAGAGAATCTGACCAGTGCATCGTACTCGTCGTCTGGACGTACCCAGGGATTAACTAACCACTCCACACTCTGATCCAATATCCATTAGGGAACCCCAATCCCAATTTTTTTTTACCCAATCCCAGTTTTTTTTTTACCCTTACCCTAATCCAAGCTGTAAGCTTACCCAAAGTTGAGGTTACGTCTTTTATGGGCCATAAAAATTTACTTATCGCTCCATGGCACTAGAGGTGTAACTTGAAGCTCCTTGGCCCTAATGCAGAAAGGGGAAATTAGGCCCCCCAGCTACCATGTGTTTACTTATAATACTGGTGTCTTCCTATGGGCAGAAGAGCTTTTGGCCCCCTCAGGGAAACAGGGCCCGGTAGCTACTCTAGAGTTACGACCCTGGTCCAATGGCATTCTATGTCCATCGTCACTTCTGGTCGGACATCACATTAGGGACCCTGAACCCGGATTTTTCACTTTGAGTCTAACCTTAAACCTAACCATATCCTTAAAGGGGTTGTCTCACTTCAGGGATCGCTACGTTTTATGTTAAAGATTTTGCAAAAAACAATTTCCCTTTGCAATATGTGTCCATTAACACTGTCCTCCCTATTCTGAGATATCCCCTCTTGAAATGGGCTGCATCAGCTCCTCGGGCCCTGCCAACACTAGTTGCTATAGCTACAGACCTGTTCAATCTGTCATGATAGGCTGTCAGCACTAGTTGCTATAGCTACAGACCTGTTCTCTCTCTCCTGATAGGCTGCCAGCGCTGGTTGCTATAGCTACAGACCTGTTTGATCCCTCATGATAGGCTGCCAGCACTGGTTGCTATAGCTACAGACCTGTTTGATCCCTCATGATAGGTTACCAGTGCTGGTTGCTATAGCTACAGACCTGTTTGATCTCTCTCTTGATAGGCTGCCAGCACTGGTTGCTATAGATACAGACCTGTTCGATATATCTCTTGATAGGCTGCAAGCACTGGTTGCTACAGCTACAGACCTGGCTTCTACTGCAGCCTAGTAGAAGCCAGTAAACACGCCCCTGAATTTGAAAACAAGAAAACAGGTCTGAGGTGAGATGAATTAATGTAGTGAGACAACCCCTTTAACCCAAAGTTGGAGTTAGGGTTAGGGATTTTTACTCTATATCCGTTGTCACTTGTGATTGGACATCACATTAGGTGACCTGAACCCTAATGTTTTCCCTTTGACCCTAACCCTAATTCAAACCCATGATTGGAGTTAGTGTTAGGGTCCTATAGAGGATAACTCACTGCTCTGTGGTGCTACCGCTCCAGCAGCTTTCCTGGTTGGCTGCCTCTTCTGGTCTGACATCACATTAGGGAACCTGAACCCGGGTTTTTTTTCACTTTGACTCTAACCCTAATCCTAACAATACCCTTAGCCCAAAGTTGGAGTTAGGGTTAGGGCTTTTTACTATAAGAGTTAACTTACCACTTTGTGATGCTACGAATCCGGTGGCACTCTATATCCGTCGTCACTTGTGATTGGACATCACATTAGGTAAAAAAAAAAACACTGGAAAACACTGAAGAGGCAACACCATCCTCAAATGCAAATTTGGGAAAAAAAAACCCGGGTGCAGCTGTTTGCGGGAGCAGTAGCTCACACACCCCCCCCCCACTGGGGAAAACAATTTAAAAGCACTTTAAAAAATTGACACCAATTCAAAAACAGTTTTCAAAAAACCCCAGTACAATACTTTGGGAACTGAGAAAGGGCAAAAATCCAGTAAGACAACCACCACACACCTTCAATAAAAGATTCCCAAAAAGTATTTGCATTACTGGCACCCTTTTACCCTTTTTTTTCTTTTTTGCAATTATAATACCAGCAACCCCCTCCCTCATTTTTAAAAAGGGCATGTGAGGGGTTGTCTACCGGTTTTATTGCATTTGTGCAGTCTCCCAATGTTTAAAGGGGGGCCCTTTTCTGCATTTTGTGTGAACAGGGGAAACCCTTTTTAAATGTGCATTCTAGTTTTTTCCCCCTAGGGGTTTTGGGGTTTTGTGTGAGCTATGCTCAGCAATCAGCTCACCGGAAAAATTTTTCCAAAATTAGCAGAGAGGCGGGGTTTTTTCCCCTTTTAAATTTTCCATTCAAGCCTTTGAGCTGCAAATAGGGCCTTTTTTTTAAGTGTTTTTTGAGAAATGAATGTCCCTTTTTTTTGGGAAAATTTCTAGTGTAGGGACTTGCAAAAAAATGAGGAGCCTTGACGGGCTTGCCCGGTTGCATATAGTCCAAAGTATTAACTTTTTACCTCATATTTTATATTTTTTCCAAAAATGTTAAATTTTTTTTTTGCCCCAAAAAAAATGGGGGAAGGGAAGGGTCCCTATATTTTGTGTTGGACACCCAAAAAAATGCTGGGCAGCCCGCCCAAACGAATTTGAGTGGCGTAATAGGGTGTGAAAACCCGCAAGTGTACCACAGTTTTTCAAACACTTACACCCGTTTTTTGTTTTTTCTATATGCAATTATAATATCAGCAACCCCCCCCTCTTAAAAATATTAAGGGGATGTGATGTTTTGTTTTACCGGTATTATTGCATTTGTTTCAGTTTTCCCCTTTTATTATACTGTGGGGTTTTTTCTGATACTGTGTGAACCCGGGAATCAAATTAAGTGCTTCCCAATTGTTCCCCCCAGTGGAGGGGGTGTGAGTACTGCCAGCAAACCTGCACCGTTTTTTTTTTTTCCCTAAATAGCAAAAGAAAGGGTGGTTTTTTGCCTCTTCAGTCTCAGTTTCCCGGGCCCTTTTAAACTGTGAGATGGCCTTTTTTCCCGGGGCTTTTTTTTTAGAAATGAACGTTCCCCCTTTTTTTTTGTAAATCACATAGGTGACCTGAACCCAAAAAGTTTTCCCTTTTACCCTAACCCTTTTTAGAAACCCAAAGGGTTGGAAATTTTGTGTTAGGTTTTATAAGGGATAACTCATCCAAATTGTGGGGCACCCCCCGTCCCCAGGGAGCACTCCTGGTTGGTCCGACATCACATTTTTTTAAAACCCCATGGTGGGCATTTGGGGAGGAAAATGGGACAGGACTCTGATGCTGGGCGGATTTTGGAAGTTTTTAAAATTTAAAAAAAAGGCCCTTTTAAAACCCAGCCCCAACTTTTTTGGGGTTTCATTC